>JAJONR010005564.1:0-34413 GCA_029582245.1 Solanum etuberosum | reverse complement strand
TTATGGGTAGACTAAGAAGTGATGAGTTGTGAAGATTCCATCATAGGAGGTAGAGTGTGTTTTAGCTAGAAAGGAGCTTGTGATGAAGTGTCATTGTGTAGGTAATGACCAAATGTAAGTGTCGAATAGAAGAGGAAAAGTATTCATAAAGTGATAGATCCAAGCTAGGCTTATGATTTGTTTGAGAGGGTCATGATGTTCAGAAGGTTATAGAACTGATCAAGTAATGAGGTATAGCATAGTAGGCGAGCAATCATATTGATATTTAGGTTTAGTAATGAACATTAAGCTTGAATTTGAGATGAGTGTTATGATCAAAAGAATGGCAACATGAGGGTGATGATGTTATTCTTGAGATTTGATCTAGAAGACTTGACACAGAGTAAGTGAGGAATTGAGGTGATTAGCTGCAATAGATATGAGTGGTACAAGTGAGAGACCCTAACCTTTAGATAAGGGCAGTGAAGTGTGGCTAAGTCACAAGAGTAACAAGAGCATTAAGAGGTGTACTAAGGTGGTATGTAATCAGAAGATGTTAAGAGAAACACCTTAGAAAGAGGTCTTAGTACCTGCTTATGGAGAGTTCGATAGTCATGAGATAAACTTCTCCCGAGTGTTAGAGTAAAAAAAGGGTGTAGACCAGTTAGAGATGATGGAATAGGTCCATAGCTTTCAAGTGTCAGCTTTAAACCTAAGGGGGAGATGACAAGATGAGAAATCAAGTCAAGTGTTTGAGAGTAAGATAGTAATGAGTCCCAAAGAGTATCGAAGATATCTTTTCAGAGGTCTTTTAGAAGTGAAGTGATGTTAGAAGGAAAAGGTAAATGATCTTATCATGATAATGATGGTGTTATTTCCATATGAGGTTATAAATGAGGAGGATGAGGTTTTACTATGAGAAATAGTTAAATGAGAAACCTTAGTTGGCTCTGAAGGAGTTGGTGAGTAGGAATCCATGGAGTTGTTAGAGTACTAAGCTTGAATGTGGTGTTGATTAAATGAGGTAGTAAAGAGTAATGTTCTTGGGATGAGACTCCCTATAGAGAGGTATAGAAACCGAACCAAAGGATTTGGGTTAAGCTTGAATATAGTGAGAGCGTACCATTATACTCAGACCTTAGTAAGAGTAACCCCATTCCATACCCAGTCTAGTCGTCATTCGAGGACGATTGATCCCAAGGGGGAGATATTGTAACACCCCAGAAATTTTTTAAGCTAAGACTCGAACCATCCTTCGTTGTGAGTAGGATTTTACCGAGAAATTTAAAATTTCTTAAGTGTTAAGGTCACTAGATGTAGCACCTTGAGTTCCAAAAAGAACTAAATTGGAAATAGCAAAATCTGAATTTTTGCAAGTTATGCTTAAGTTATGAGTTTTGGGTCAACTTCAAATGACCATAACTCTTAGTACAAGATGATTTAGGTGGGCTACAAGAAAGAAAATGAAAGGTCTTTGAATTATCTTTCCAACGCCACCGAGTTTGCTAAGTTTTGAGATCGGATGAGTGAGATATCCCCTTTTGAAGTCAAGCTGCCCAAATAAGGAAAGTTACCCGAAAATAGTAAGGAGTATTTTGGTGTTTTCCTTACCCAATCAGATTTATTTCATTTTTAGTAAGGTTTTAAGGGTCTAATCCTATTAGGTTCAGTTTTATAATCCTAATATACGCCTAGGGTTTTAGTTGAGAGTTCAAGAAGAGAAAAGAGGAGAAAAGAGGAGAGGATCAAAGTGTTCGTCGAGGTTCTTGAGCTTTGTTGCGGATTTTCGCCATGGATTTGATCCCTAAGAGGTATGTAAGCTTCCATAGTGTTAGGTTTTTTCACCCACACACCAATCATGTTAATTTCAGCATTAAATTCATTCTAGAAAGATGAAGGTTTGATGTTCTTGAATTGTGTTCTTGAAATTGGCTTTCGTCCTTGAGTTTAGATGAGATTGATGAGTTCATGAGGAAATCATGTCGATTTTAGAGTATTGGTTGATTAGATTCTTGTGTACATATACTGGATATCTGAATCTAAGGAGGAATTGAGAAAAAGAATCGAATTTAGGCGAATTGGGGTTAGTAAACGAAGAAGAAAAAAGTCAGGCGAATCAGGCACCTTGCTTCGCGTCGCGGACCCGCCTCCCCTTTTCACTGAAATTTTATCCGCGTCGCGGAGAAGTCGCGGACCCCTCTGCCTCAAAATTTATTTTGCGACCAAATAATAAAATGCATCTCCGCATCACGGACTTGCTTCTAGACAGTGATTTCTTGATCATTTCTCATGTTTAACTATCTAAAACACTCCTAAACATCACGAGATCTTTCCTATCACAACCTTGAATTCATAAATCAAATTCAAGGTAGAGTTGAGAGTCAAGTTTTGAGAGTTCTTTCGAACATTTTTGAGAATGTCTCTTTGACTCTCTTTGAGGAGTCTTCTACAATTTCTAATAACTTGTTTCAAGACTCAAGTAAGTGAGCACGAGAGTGAGAAGAATGTATTCATGAGTCTACACTATCACCGAGATCCTTCGTATCATGAACCATAACTCTTGAATTCATAATTCACATTCAAGAGAGAGTTAAGAGTAGAGTTCAAGAAAGTCTTTCAGTTCAATTGTGAATCCTTTGAGATAAACTATGAATTTGAACTAAGTTTTGAGGAAGTAAGTACAAGAATGAGAAGAGTCGTTTACACGAGTTCTATGTTGTTATGTAGACCCTCGAGTCAAGTCGTTCATGCCTATAAATTCCGCATAAACTCCATAAGTTGAGTATCTTTGAGAGGAGTAGTATCTTCAAGTTCTAAGTTTTGAGTATTGAGTTCTAGTTATGGTTATTGAAAACCTTGAATTTAGTCGTTCACGTCCATAATTCAACATGAACTTTATTCTGAGAAGTTTTTTACAAATTTTTCTAAAATTGTTTTAAGACTTGAGCAATTGAGTTGAGAAAGAGTAGAGTCGAGTTCATTTTCTTTAAAATGATATATGAGAACTAAGTATTCCTAAGAGTAAATGTTTTCACATTTTAAAGAGATGGAAACTGAGATTTCCAAAAGATTTTTGAGCAGTTTGAGTAACATCTCTTTTTAGAGAAAGATTTTGAGTAATAATCTCAAACCACAGAAAGAGTTATGTTTTTAAGCATATGAGCTGAGTATATTTTTGGGAGTAGTATTGAGCACCGATATGGGGACGAGTTCAGATAAATCAAGTCTCCATAAACCATGTAGCCAATATGGATAGAAAGGGTCATACTTTTTAGATGATTCCTTAATGCTTTTTAGCATAGACTAGTAGATCCACTTAGTTGAGGCGTTCTATATCCCGGCAAGTTATAGGACAGTTCTGACAGCGTAGGCGAGACGCTATATCATCACATAGCTTATAGTGATGGTTGTCGGTTAGAGAAACTCCCACAAAGTTATATTATATTTTATTATATATATAAATTGAGTTGTTATTGTATTTTTCAATACATTGAGTTACTTTTTACTATCTTAAAAGCTTTCCATATATTGCATCTGTATTGTTGCTTTATATTGAGTTGAGTATCCAGAGTTGAGTACCCAGAGTCGAGTATCTTATTATTGAGTCGAGCCTTATTTCACTGAGTTGAATATCTTATCATTGAGTTGAGCCCTATTTTCTCCGAGTTTAATTGAACTATGTTTCTTTGAGTTGAGTTGAGTTGAGAAGAGGTCAGTATGTTTCTATTCCACCAGTTCAAGCTTATGTTTATGCTTTAAAATTCCCCTTACATGGTCGTACATTCCACGTACTGAGCAATTTGGCCTGCATCGTTTCATGATGTAGATACATGTATTCAAGGTCATCAACAGGAGCTTCGTTGATACCACATAGAGTTCGAGTTAGCTATGGTGACCCTCCTTGCTTCTGGAGGATTTCATTTACTTTTCAGTTTAGTCAGGATGTCGTGGATCTTATCCCGACTTCCATCTTTGTCATTTAGAGGCTTCATAGATAGACAGTAGAGTTTTAGAAGTCTGTTCATTTATTTTGTTAAATGATTTAAAGACGTAAGTTGCCTATTTTATGGCGAGTTGAATAATTTATTTTTATTCAGAGTTTTTAATTTGAGTTACAACTTTGTAATTGAGTTTCATGAATTTTTATTCAGTTTTTAAGCTTTGTATGGTTGAATCAGTTTTCCGCTTGTAGTCTGCCAGGATGAGGGTTCGCTTGGGGACCAGAAATGGTTCTCAAGTGCCGACCACGTCCAGGGTGTAGGCTCGGGTCGTGACAATGATCCCCTAGCTGAGGTCTATCAGTAGCCGCTTGAAGATGCCCTGTACTCAACAAAGAACGAGAAAGTGCAGTATCAGTACACAACCACAATGTACTGGTAGGATCACGCGGCTACTCCATTAAGCGAAATACAAGCAAGTAATTACAACACAGTAAACACACATATACCGAATGCATAATTCAATTATCATTTAGGAGCAACATACAATTTCCCAATATAAATGACAGGTAGATGTGAACGTAATAATCAGAAGTGGTCCTCTCATGGAGCCCACACCCAAACTGTTAGTGTGTCGGAACGTGACACCCGATTCAATATACATGTGTCGGAATGTGATTCCTGGTCCAATATGTGTGTCGGAACGTGACACCCAATCCAATATATGTGTCGGAACGTGACACCCGATCCAGTCACCACAACCACAGTCACAATCACACCCATAATGAACAGTGCTCATAGTCATACAATCAAGTAATAGGTTCATGGCATGTAATTGTTCACATATAATCATTTCATTAGATTCGATTCACATTTCCCTATTCACATACATGCATGCATACAATGAAGCAATTAACTGGCATATATCACACAAACAGGAAATCGAACCATCACCTACCTCGAAACCAAGCCTGATTACTCCTAAGTTACTTGAGCCTTCCCTTTCTGGAGTCTTTTAGCTTGTTCTTGGTCGAAAACAAGTAATTAACGCAAGGATCAATAAACAAGGCCTAATTTACCCGGATAATAATCAAACTATCAATCCAAGGCCAAACCCAAGATCTTAATATTCAACTAGGGCTTTTCCCCACCATTAACTTCAGGCCAAAATCCTCCTCCAACGATAATTACCCAAGATTCTAAGTTCTATGAATCGAAATATGGATTAGGGGAGTAATAATCTTACCTTTAGCACTAGAAATCATGATAATCTATCAAGAAACTGCCCTGAGTCGTCTCTTAGCTCTCAAGAACAAAGTTCTGCAGAAAATAACATTTTTTGGGGTTTTTTCCCAATTTAAGTCGCGACTGGCCCGCCATAGCCGACCCCAACCCGCCACAGCAGCCCCGCCCTGGCGGCTTGCATGGAAACATGAGCTCGAAATTTGAGTTCCAAGCTCCCATTTCGCAACACACCTTCAAACCTTGACGTTCTAAAACTACCCCTTCACGCCAACATCAGTTTCAGTAGTTCTACTCGTCCGAATTAGATTCTGTAAACCCATACCAGCTCCTTAACGTCTTGGCTATCCATTCATGTGATCAAATTCATAATTAAACCCCCCATTCATTACCAGATTTCCCTAGACCTCACCTGACTTAGATTTTGTCCAAGTCTAGCCTAGGCTAGAAATTTCCAAGTCACTACTCAAAATTTTTCTGGCGCAAATTCTTTCCCCATTGGCTTTTCCATAACGACGGGAACAGGTCGCTACAAATTGTTTCGAAATCTATGTGGTGAATTAAGTTCTTAGGTCTTTTGATTGAGAATGTGATGAAATGAGGGAGAAGATGTGAAATTGATTCATAGGGAAATGATGAAATGAGGGGGGAAATGAGTGAAATTAGGGATTTAATTCATCTATATGGAGGTGGGGTCTGTTCGGCGTGCAATGTGGAGTCCATGTGGCATTTAACACAAACATGGATACTTCTGTTAACTAGAAGGGTAGGTGTGGCCCAATAGTTTGACGGGAAGAGTATTTTTGAGCCAAAATATAGTTTAAGGGTATATTTAAGCTATTTCAGATAGTTTAAGGGTAGTTTTAAGCCTTTTCCGTATTAAATATAACGTATAATTTTTTTTCTTGTTTAATAAGAGTGAGTTAGTAGGCAACACATTATCAACGTGTGTACTTCTCCAATGAAATCATAGGCTCCACATCAATTTTCAAGGTCAGACATTCCATTACAACATTTAATAAAAACTAAAATGACTATGTAGTCAGTTTCTCAGAAAGTCCCAATGGAATTAATGATATATTTCTTCAAAATCTATTCATAATGAGCTACTCATGGAGTATTACCTACAAGTTAAATCTCTAATACTCATTCCGTTTACTTTTACTTGTCACTTATTTCTAAAATAGATTTTTATTTTTACTTGTCACTTTTGACTTATCAACGTGTGTACTTCTCCAATGAAATCATAAGCTCCACATCAATTTTCAAGGTCAAACATTCCATTACAACGTTTAATTAAAACTAAAATGACTATGTAGTCAGTTTCTCAGAAAGTCCAAATGAAATTAATGTTATATTTCTTCAAAATCTATTCATAATGAGCTACTCATGGAGTATTACCGACAAGTTAAATCTCTGATACTCCCTCCGTTTACTTTTACTTATCACTTATTCCTAAAATAGATTTTCATATTTACTTGTCACTTTTGACTTATCAAGAAAAGACAATTATTTTTCTCATGTTTTACACTCAACATTAAATACTCATTCTCCAAATCATTTTTCGAGACCTAAAACTAAACATCATTTAATAGGGACAATGTAGTAAAATACTTATATCAATAATTATTTTCTTAATGAGTATATCAAGTCAAACAGTGACAAATAAAAATGAACAGAGGGAGTAATTTATAAACTAAATGTATCATATTGAAATACTCTTTTTGTCCCATTTTATAGTTATATATTTGATTGCACAAGAAATTGTAATTATTTTTCCTTAAAATTTGATGTCAAAGTTATTTCAAATATTTTTTGTGAAAATACTGTTATAATTATTAGATATAAAAAGCAAAAGTTTCAAAATTACATTATTTTAAAAGATGCTTTATAAACTGAGATAAAAAAACACTTGATTTCTAATATTACTTTATATAATATATGTATTATCCTTCTTCTTTTTTCATTGAATAAGCTTATGACTTATGATTATGTGCCTAGGTCATAAGTTAGGAATTTAATTATGACTTTTAATTATTTTTGTTATTATTTGACTTTAAAAAAGGTAATTAAAAATATTTTTTATATCTTACCCAAATAATCTAAAAAATAGTTTAATTCAAAACGCTTGAAATATGTCAATTCAAATAGACTCTTATACGTGTAAAATACAACAAATTAAAACATCTAAAATAAATTTTCAAATTAATTGTTGGGCCGTGCACAACATGGATACTAGTCTATTACTACACTAGTCCTATATATATACACGTGAGTGTCATTGATTGGCATTACGAAAAAATTGATATATTATAATTAAAAACTTACCAAACATAAAAATGTGGTTTTTTCTTCAGACCAACTAAAGAGAAAATTAAGATACATGAATTGAAACAAAAGGAACATTACAATTCCATTTGAGTCGATTTCTAATTAAAATCAAAATAAATTAATTTAATTCATTTTAAAATTATTAAAAAAAAATCGACATATACCGGCTACAATGCAGTCCTACGAATCACACAATTCATGTCGATCATGGCTACTTCAATTTTGTTTTTTCAATTGGTTAAGTATTTGATTTTTACCTCTTTACTACAAGAAAACCCCAAATTGCCAACAAATTTTATGAACAACTTAAAATTGGTTATTATTTTACTAACAAATTACCAACATATTTCTAATCGAATTCTATTTTAAAACTTAAAAACGAAATTAACAGATTACCAACCAAAGTATAACTAACTAAGTATTTTAGTTGGTAAATACAGCGGAAAAAATTGGCGCCAAATTTATCAACTTTCTATCAATGGATTACAACCTAAAATATTACTAATGCACACCTTTTGTTGGTAATATTACGAACGAAGTATATATCGGCTGGTAAATAGGACAAAAAAATTATTTATATAGAATTAATAACCAACCATTTAACAACGACAAGATTTTGTTGCTAAATTTACCAACCAAATATAAACGTGTTGGTAAATTAGTAAGAAAATGTAATTTGTTGGTAAACTTGCCAACAAATATCCAATCAGTTGGAAATTTTGCCGACGGATAAAGATATAGTTTGTAAATTACTAATATAATTAAAATAATTGGTAATATACCAACCGATCATTAATCCATTGGTAAAATTTACCAACATATTAAATTTTAGTTGGTAATATTACATATGAATGTTGAGTTGGATAGTAACTTTTACCTACTGTGATTAAATTTACTGATAAATTATTAAATTACTAACTAATATTTGAATAGTTAGTAAATTTACCAATTGAGAAGTTAAATTGTTTGGTAAATCATCATCTAGTTTTGAAACAGTAAGTAAATCTAACGACGTAATATTGAATCAATATTTTCTACGAATTTGAGCTTTAGTGATATATTTAATGATAGACATCAATTTTTATTTTATAAAGAATCTAGCATTTAGTAATAAATTTATATTTACTTACATATATTGTTACATTCACTAATAATATAGATTACTAATTTTGTCGATCAAAATTTTATCATGACTTTTTCTTAATTCTTTTTTGAAAGAAAAAATGGGTGAAAATCATTTTCCCTCCTGAAGTTTGGTTTAAAAATCAAACTCCCCCTACCCCCAACTTTATACAATAATCATCCCTCCTTTTACCAAAATCCGGCCATTGACTTGCAACGTTAAAAATTTGACCGATAGCTACAAGAGAAAATAGTAATTTTCACTATATTAACTATTAATGGGGTGCCCTAATAAATAAATGGGTGTTTCACCTTCTACGACGACAACTCTTCTCTTTGTTGTTCAGTTGAAGCACATGATCAATAAGAAACTATTCATCTTCACCCTCTTGAGTAAATTTTTATGTGAGATTCTATACTTTTGTACCAATTTATTTGCATATTGAATTTCTTTTTTAGTTATCAATTAATGATTAACCTTTTTTCTTTCATATGTAGACTCATTGATCATTGTATTTTTTTTGTTTCTTCAAAATAAATTTTAAGAGTGTGAAAGTGACATATTAATTAAGTGTATTTTAAAAAGTGTTTTGTAGATTTTCTAATATTGCATAATGTATATGATGCTTTCTTTTTCCCTAGACATGACTTTTTTTTATATCTTTTTTTCTCTTTATAATAGACCAAACATACAATTAATCTATTATATTATTTCAGGAAGGTCATTCACCTTATCAATACATTATCTTTATAAATGCTACCAAGTTTTTAATGTGAATGATAATTGCTATGGGATATTGAATTTGTTAGAAGGTGCTCTTAATATTATAATGGGAGGTCCTTCCAGTTGGTTAGGAAAAATCACTTGCTTAGAAGCGGTTCATCCAAATACTAGTGGTACAGTAAAAGTACATAATGATATAGATTTATGAATATTGTTTAATACGTACAAGAATTTGGAGAAGAGAAAGGTTCACATAAATCTGAATATAATAGATAAAAATCTTGAAGAAGTAGGGTGAATTTTTCAATGGACTGACGATGAAGAAGATGAAAAATATTGTTAATGTAACACCCCGGATTCGAATGAGGGCAACATAACCGATTTTTCAAAGATTACAGGTGCTAGCCACGGAGGCCAACCATGGCTCGTGGGTAGAACCATGGACCGTGGGCCTGGTCTGTCGATTGGGCACCCAAGTCTGTCCAGATGTCCAGGAACCACGGCATGACCAACGGACCGTCGGTCAGACCACAGTCTGTGGTCCAGGGTCCGTGGTCCAAGACCCCAAACTCCAACTTTTTGACCACCAATGACGGCCATGCAGGACGGTCCGTCGTCCTGACCACAGTCCGTCAGTGGGGGTCTCGTGGGTCAGCAGCTGGCAGTTACTTTAAGGGTAGTTGGGTCTTTTCCTAATTATTTAGTATTTTAAAAAGTGTTTTGTAGATTTTCTAATATTGCATAATGTATATGATGCTTTCTTTTTCCCTAGACATGACTTTTTTTTAAATCTTTTTTTCTCTTTATAATAGACCAAACATACAATTAATCTATTATATTATTTCAGGAATGTCATTCACCTTATCAATACATTATCTTTATAAATGCTACCAAGTTTTTAATGTGAATGATAATTGCTATGGGATATTGAATTTGTTAGAAGGTGCTCTTAATATTGTAACGGGAGGTCCTTCCAGTTGGTTAGGAAAAATCACTTGCTTAGAAGCGGTTCATCCAAATACTAGTGGTACAGTAAAAGTGCATAATGATATAGATTTATGAATATTGTTTAATACGTACAAGAATTTGGAGAAGAGAGAGGTTCACATAAATCTGAATATAATAGACAAAAATCTTGAAGAAGTAGGGTGAATTTTTCAATGGACTGACGATGAAGAAGATGAAAAATATTGTTAATGTAACACCCCGGATTCGAATGAGGGCAACATAACCGATTTTTCAAAGATTACAGGTGCTAGCCACGGAGGCCAACCATGGCTCGTGGGTAGAACCACGGACCATGGGCCTGGTCTGTCGATTGGGCACCCAAGTCTGTCCAGATGTCCAGGAACCACGGCATGACCAACGGACCGTCGGTCAGACCACAATCTGTGGTCCAGGGTCCGTGGTCCAAGACCCCAAACTCCAACTTTTTGACCACCAATGACGGCCATGCAGGACGGTCCGTCGTCCTGACCACAGTCCGTCAGTGGGGGTCTCGTGGGTCAGCAGCTGGCAGTTACTTTAAGGGTAGTTGGGTCTTTTCCTAATTATTTAATATTGATACTACATCATTTTGCCTATGTTTAGGACCCCTATATAAAGGATTTCAACCCTCAAATTAGTTCATTCAAGTCATTATTTTCAAAACCCAAAATAAATCCCAAAGTCTTCCTCTCAAATATTTCTCTCTCTAAAACATGAAGAGGAAGAAAGAGTTGGAGTTAGGATCAAGGTCAAGTCTCCATTCCTCAAGCATTTGTGGGCTTTGTAATCAAGGTATGATGAATTTTCATCCATGAAATCCTTTCTTCCATGGAGTTCCTAAGATTTTCCCAATTTAGAAGATGAAATTCCCCAATTTGAGTTAGGGTTTCTTCCAACGTTCTGGGTATTGATGAATATTAATCTAATTGAGTGGATTATAATTGTTTATGATTTAATTGATAGAATTCCATACTTTAAAGGTGAATTTACATGTACCCAAGCCTAACCCATGTCTAGAAAGATGAAATTGATGTAATATGGGTTTTATGCCATGAAAGGAGAATTTGTGGATATAGATGTATTCAATATAGGATTGATGAGATACATTAGAATTGAACCTTTTATGATGAATCATGATTAGAATTGCTTTGAGATTGAAGCTTAGATATGATTATGATATTGAATTGCTTGAGATTGAGCATATAGAATGACTATGAGATATAGTGCTTTGAGAGTAAAGCTTATGTTGTCAATTATTGACTATTGATGTAATTGTTGTGGAAGAGGTAGTTCCCATATGAATTGCTATATTATGAATGTGAAAGGATTTATCACATTGAATTATTCTAGGTTGAAAGGATTGCTCACCTAAAATGGATATAACGCTAATGACTAAGATATTGATGAGGCTAGACGCGATTACCCATGACCTCCAAATGAGATGGATATGAGGTGATTACCCGTATTCCATGAAGTTGGATAAAGAGGCGATTACCCTTATTCTTTAAAGTTGAACAAGAGGCGACTCCCCATGTTCTTAAGATATGAATGGACAAGAGGCGAGTACCCATGATCCTTATAGAATGACAAGAGGTGAATACCCATATCACGTGATATTGGACAAGAGGTGAATACCCACGATCCATATGTTGAGTTGGACTAGAGGCGAATACCCACGATCCATATGTTAAGTTGGACTAGAGGCGAGTACCCATGATCCATATGTTAAAAAGGACTATAGGGGACTACCCATGTTCCTTTATAGTAACGCAAAGAGGCGATTCCCCATGTCTATAAAAGATAAACTAGACTATGATATGATGTATGATGAGCTTGGATTGTTGCTTGAGTTGCCTTCCATAATATGCATGACTAGAGGTGTATGACCCAAGTCTTGACTAAGCATAAGTTGAGGTTACTTCAATAAGTATTCCTCCTATGTTATGATGATTTAAGTGCATTGATTATGCTTATGACTTTTACTGTCTAATTCTTATTTTTATGATGATGTTTATGCTAGCTATCATATTTAGTACATGTTTGTACTAACACATACTCTTGCCTACATTTCTTATCCAAATATAGGGTTCGGCGGTATCGACTCTCATCCTTGTGGCTAGGATCCTATGAGAGCAAGACTTGAAGATTGGTGAGTCGTCAGAGTATCCGAGGATATGACCACCATTTCTCTTATGTTCTTTCATTTTATGTTTTGTACACTATTGTATGGGCTGTGTCCCAAGATATTAATATTTTAGATGGTTTGAGACAAGTATAATAGACTTCCGCTTTTTGATATAAGACTTTGATGTTGGTTGAAAAATGTTTTAAATTTCCGCTCATATCTATTATCTTATGTTATGAAAGCTAAGTGGCTTATATGAGGCCTCTCGGAGTCTTGTACGCCATGTTACATATTGGGGGTACCCCTGGGTCGTGACAAATATGGTAATAAGAGCACAAGGTTTAGAATGCTTCTAGGATGTCTCAAAACCACGTCTAGTAGACTCTTGTTCATAAGTGTAAAGCACGCCACATTTATGAATGAGAGGCTATTAGATGCTTAGGAAACTTCACTTCTTCATTTCTCTAAGTCGTGCGATAGAGTTTAACTCTATATGGTCCTTCTCCTAATCCTTACCCGATGGCCTACAGTATATGACTACTAGAAGGGCTTTTGCAAGAAGGACCGAGGGAGAAGAGATTAACCAAGGAGCTCCTCCTCAAGCTCCTTAAGCTCTAGTTTACCCTTTGACCAACCAACTGACCAATGCGGAGTATATAATGGCTTTTCAAGTGTTGGATCAAGCCGTGAAGGCCCAAGACAATAGAGAGGTGGTGAACCCCGTGAACCCAAATGTGGGTACGGCGGCATCAAGAGTGAGAGATTTCACAAGAATGAATCCTCCAGAATTTTATGGATCTGAAGTTGAGGAAGATCCTCAAGAGTTTATTGACCAGGTCTATAAGGTGTTGGCTATCACGGGAGTGACTTCTTAGGAGAAGGTGGAATTGGCCGCTTATCAACTTAAGGGGGTTGCTCAAATTTGGTTTAACCAATGGAAGGAGGCAAGACCAGTAGATGCGGGTCCCTTGGAATGGGAAAGGTTTAAGTCCACTTTCTTTGATAGGTTCTTTCCTCTTGAGATGAGGAAGGCTAAAGTGCTTGAGTTCATTAATCTTTGGCAAGAAAATATGAGTGTGAAGGAATATGCCTTGATATTCACTCAATTGTCTAAGTATGCTCCTTCTATAGTTGCCGACTCTAGGGTAAGGATGAGCAAGTTCATTTCGGGTGTGTCCGAATTGGTGGTAAAAGAGTGCCATACGGCTATGCTTGTCCATTACATGTATATTTCTCGTCTAATGGTCCATGCCCAACAAATTGAAGAGGAAAAGCTCAAAGAGAGGTATAGAGAATCAATGAGGGCAAGAACGGATGATGGTAACTATTCATACTCTAGGTCCGGTGGATGTGGTCGTTCAAGGTTTCGACAAAGGTTTCCTGGGCAAGGTTCTTCTAAGGCTCCCCCAAGGCTCAACAATGAAAGGGTGTCTAACCCTAAACCTCAAGGAGGTGGTAATAGTTCTAATTGTACTTAGTGTGGAAGAAAGCATGAAGGCATTTGTCTAGCGGGTTCCAATGCTTGCTTTGGTTGTGGTAAGACGGATCACAAGATAATGGATTGTCCTTCGATTGCTAAGAATGAAGGAGATAATTGTCGTAGGGCTCAACCCTTTCCTTAATCCGGTCCAAGTGGTTCGGGTGCTAATGCTCCTAAGCAAAATAGGTTTTATGCTCTTCAGACTCAAGGTGAACAAGAGGGTTCTCCCGATGTGGTTACCGGTATGTTGAAAGTTTTCAAACTAGATGTATATGCTTTACCTGATCCTGGTGCTACTTTGTCTTTTGTGACGCCATATGTGGCTATGAGATTTGATGTGTTTCCCGAAGTGTTGTTAGAACCTTTTTCTATTTCTACTCCTGTTGGTGATTCTGTGTTGGCTGAGAGGGTATATAGAAAGTGTCCCATCTCCTTATCCCATAGAGTTACTCTTGTTGACTTGGTAGATCTTGATATGCTAGATTTTGATGTCATCCTTGGGATGGATTAGTTGCACTCTTGTTATGCTTCTATTGATTGTAGAAATCATGTAGTCAAGTTCCATTTCCCGAATGAGCCTGTCCTAGAGTGGAAGAGGGGGAAAATCTATGCCGAAAGGTCGGTTTATTTCTTATATTAAAGCTAGAGAGATGATTTCTAAGGATTGCTTGTACCATTTAGTTAGGGTGAGGGATATGGATTCCGAAACCCCTAGTCTTGAGTTGGTTCCCATTGTTAATGAGTATTCGGAAGTGTTCCCAGATGATCTACCCAGTATTCCTCCCGAATGGGAAATATATTTTGGTATTGACTATGCAACCTATTTCTATTCCTCCTTATAGAATGGCTTCGGTAGAACTTAAAGAGTTAAAGGATCAATTAAAGGATTTGTTGGATAAAAGTTTCATCCGACCGAGTATATCTCCATGGGGTGCTCCAGTTTTGTTTGTTAAGAAGAAGGATGGTTCACTCCGAATGTGTATGGACTATCGACAGTTGAATAAGGTGACCATTAAGAATAAGTATCCTCTTCCAAGGATAGATGATTTTTTTGACCAACTCCAAGGTGCAAGTTACTTCTCTAAGATCGACCTTAGATCGGGTTATCACCAATTGAGGGTGAAAGAAGATGATATTCCAAAGATGGCTTTTAGAACCCGGTATGGTCATTATGAGTTTTTGGTGATGTCGTTTGGCTTGACTAATGCTCCGGCGGTATTTATGGATTTGATGAATAGGGTGTTTAGACAATACCTTGACATGTTTGTGATTGTGTTCATTGATGATATTTTGATCTACTCAAGGAGTGAGAATGAGCATATTGATCATTTGAGGATTGTGTTGCAAATCCTTAAGGAACAACAACTCTTTGCAAAGTTTAGCAAGTGTGAGTTTTGGCTAAGGTTTGTAGCTTTCCTTGGTCATATTATTTCAAGTAAGGGTATTGAGGTAGATCCTAAGAAGACGGATGCGGTCAAGAGTTGGCCTAGACCTCTATCACCCTCGGAAATTAGAAGTTTCTTGGGTTTGGCCAGTTATTACCGAAGGTTTGTTGAGGGGTTTTCTTCCATTGCCTCTCCATTGACGGCTTTGACTCAAAAAAGGCTAAGTTTGTATGGTCCGAATTATGTGAGAAGAGTTTCCAAGAGTTGAAAGATAGACTTAGTTCCACTCCAGTTTTGACTTTACTGGAAGGGACGGATGGTTTTGTGTTATATTGTTATCCCTCGAGAATTGGGTTGGGATGTGTGCTTATGCAAAATGGAAAGGTTATTGCCTATGCTTCAAGGCAACTTAAGGTCCATGAGAAGAATTATCCGATTCACGATCTTGAATTAGCGGCGGTGGTTTTTGCCTTAAAAATATGGAGGCACTATTTGTATGGTGTTCATGTAGATGTGTTCACCGACCACAAGAGCCTGCAATATGTGTTTAAACAGAAAGATCTGAATCTTCACCAAAGAAGGTGGCTTGAGTTATTGAAAGATTATTATATGAGTGTTCTCTATCACCCTAGTAAGGAAAATGTAGTGGCGGATGCTCTTAGTAGGTTGTCTTTGGGTCAACGAGGAAGTGGTTATCTTCAACATTCCCAAGTTAATGAAATACCTGTATGATATGCATGTGGTATCTCATTTAGATCAAATTGATGAAGTCGTTACAAGTATTGGAAGTGTAGCATATTCTAGAGAACCTTTGGTTCAAGTGCTAATTAATTATGATCAAGATGAAATTAACAACTATGAGGAGGTTGTAGCTGCTCTTGTAGGTATGGGGTCGCACAATTCTTTCCATGCTAAACTTGATCTCGACTTATCTAGTTGAGAAGCACCACCGGTGAAACCATCCATCATTGAACCACCAAAATAGAATTGAATGAACTTCCACCTCATCTCAAATATGTGTTCTTGCAGGCTAACAACACTCTTCCGGTGATTATTGCAAGCGATCTCAAATAATGGCAAGTGGAATTATTGACTATAGTGTTGAAGAGGCATATTAAAGCTTTGAGGTGGTCTATTGTCGATATTGTGGGTATTTCGCCGGCTTTATGCACTCATAGAATAAATTTGGCAGACGATTGCATACCAAGTATTGAGAATCAAAGAAGATTAAATTCTCCGATGCAAGAAGTGGTGAATAAAGAAATCATAAAATGGTTGGATGCGGGAGTCATCTTTCTAATTACGGATAGTCAATGGGTGAGTCTGATGTAATGCATTCTGAAAAAAGGGTGGTATCATGGATGTTCCAAATGAAAAGGCTGAGTTAGTGGCCACTAGACCCATCACCGGGTGGCGTATGTGCATGTACTACCGGAAGCTAAACTCATGGACAGAGAAATATAATTTCCCCATACCCTTTATTGATTAGATGCTTGATAGTCTTGCCAAAAAAAGATGGTATTGCTTTCTTGATGGATATTCCAGGTTCAACCAAATCTCCAGTGCACCGGAAGATCAAGAGAAGGCCACATTCACATGCCCCTATGGTACTTCACATTCAAGTGAATGCCCTTTGGACTATGCAATTCTCTAGCCACCTTTCAATGTTGTATGTTATCATTTTTTGCAGATATGGTAGAAGACTCTATGAAGGTGTTCATGGATGATTTCTCTGTCGCGGGGGATTCTTTTGAGGTATATTTGAATCATTTGGAAATGGTGTTGAAAAGGTGTGTAGATTCAAATTTGGTTCTCAACTAGGAAAAATGTCACTTTAGGGTGAAAGAGGGAATTGTGCTTAGGCACAAAATTTTCGGGGAGGGTATTGAAGTCGATCAAGCTAAAATTCAAGTGATCGAAAAGTTACCTCCCCCAATTTCAGTGAGTGGAGTGAGGAGTTTTCTTGGGAATGCCGGTAACTATAACACGGTTTATCAAAGATTTATCCAAGATCGTCATTCCTTTGTGCCGACTTCTTGAGAAAGAAAGCACATTTGTTTTTGATGAATCTTGCATGATGGCTTTCAAAACACTTAAGGAGAATATTTTTCAGCCCCAATAATAATTGCGCCTGATTGGAATCTCCCTTTTGAAATAATGTACGATGCTAGTGGTTTGGCTCTAGGAGTTGTTCTTGGACAATGAAAAAATAATTTTTTCATCCTATTTACTATGCTAGCAAAACGTTGAATTGTGCTCAAAAGAATTCCAGTGTAACGGAAAGGGAATTGTTGGCTGTAGTATATGGGTTAAGAAGTTCTGAGCATATTTATTTGGTACCAAAGTAGTGGTTCACACAGACCACACATCATTAAGGTACCTAATGACAAAGAAAGAGACCCGCCCAAGGCTGATCCGATGGGTATTACTTCTTCAAGAATTTGACTTTGAGGTGAAAGATAGAAAGGGGTGTGAGAACCAAATAATTGACCATCTTTCAAGGTTGGAGGCAAAACCTAGGATGATTGAAGAGAAAGACATTTATGATGCTTTTCTGGATGAGTCGGTAATGGTAATATCAACACCCTCTTCTCCTTGGTATGCTGATTTTGCTAATTTTATTGTGTGTGGGTTGATACCTGATGAATTAAGTAACCATCAATAGAGGAAATTCCTATTTGATGTGAAGAAATACATGTGGGATGAACCATTCCTTTTTTGAGAATGTGCTAACAATATTATTCGACGTTGTGTGCCAGAAGTAGAAGTAAATGAAATCCTTGAAGCATGTCATTCCTGACCAGCATGTGGTGATCATGGGGGATCTCGTACAACCTCTGAAGTCTTACAGTGTGGCTAGTATTGGCCAACAATGTTCAGGGATGCTCATGTATTTGGCAAGTGTTGTGTCCATGTCAATTACAAGGAAGCATATCTAGAAGACATGAATTGCCCCTTTCACAAAGACATAAATGTTTGATGTTTGAGGGATTGATTTAATGGGTCATTTTTCTAACTCTTTTGGGAATAAGTATATCCTTGTGGTAGTGGATTTTGTCTCTAAATGGGTGGAAGCAATATCATTACCAAACAATGAAGCACGAAGTGTCACAAAGTTCCTAAAAAGAACATTTTCACAAGGTTTGGTACCCCAACGGCCATCATAAATGATGGAGGATCACACTTTTGTAACTGTCAGTTTGCAACCCTCCTATGAAAATATGGAGTCAAGCACAAAGTGGCAACGCTATACCATCCACAATCGAGTGGACAAGTTGAAGTGTCGAATCGAGAAATAAAGTGTATTTTGGCCAAAATAGTGAATGTCCATCGTACTTACTAGTCTAGCAAGCTTGATGATGCACTTTGGGCATACTGTACGTCATTCAAATCTCCCATTGGTATGTTACCTTACAAGTTGCTATTTGGGAAAGCTTTCCATCTTCTGGTGAAACTAGAACACAAAGTTTTATGGGCATTAAAGAAGATTAACATGAATTGGGATGTAGCCTTTAGAGACCGTGTGTGCTAGATCCTTGACTCAGATGAATTTTTTTTTACAAGCCTACGAAAGCTCAGTACTATACAAGGGAAAGGTTAAAAGGTGGCATAATGCTAAGATACTACCTCGTGAGCTTCACGTAGGAGAGTTGGTTCTATTGTTCAATTTAAGGTTGAAGCTATTCCCTAGTAAGCTCAAGTTCAAGTGGACTGGTCCATACACTGTCACCAATGTGTATGGAAATGGAAAGATGAAAATTAAAGATGCAAAGGGGGTAAGGTTCAAGGTTAATGGACAACAGTTGAAGGCATACTTTAGAGAAAGTCAGGATGTGCGAGTTGTTGAAGTTTGGATGATGTATGAAGAACATGTCCACATCGTGCCACGATGTTAAAGTAGGAGCTTCTTGGGAGGCAACCCAAGTGTTAGTCATTTTCAATAGCACGGGTGTTCACATATGTAGGTATTGGGTAATAGGTAATAGGTAATGCAAGGAGCAACTTGGTGATTCGTCGAACACGGTAGGAGAAGCTCCAACAAGTCCACCCTTTTAGAGGCTCAACTTTAGATGCTTACTATCAAGTTCGGTGATGCTCATCACCCCTTCCCTGATACGCCGACTTCATTAGGAGAACTCATTGCAGTCCCCCTAATCAGTCACAAAAAATGAACGTCACACTGGTCATTTCGGTGATGCTCATGCAAGAAAGGTAATTCGCCCATGCACTTTGGGGGATCTTCATGCAGCCCGATGGAAATATGGTCCTCACTTATAGCCTTACTAGGCAATCAGGGTTTACTCAGCGACTCATCGATCCCAATTCGCGACCAGTACTAGTGCATACTCAGGGGTGCTTCTACCTTCATCCGTTTTATTTCAATTGACATGCAATAAGGACATTGCATTTTCTTTTTGGAGGGGTGAGGGCCTTCGTGCCAATATTCAACTTTTGCTTATATTCTGTTATCTCATATTTTGAACAAATGTAGTTATTTTTGTTTATATTAGAGTGCTCTTTTGGGAATTGTGTTCTTTACTTTTATCTCGTTCTCTTGTGATGTTGCAACCGCCCCGCCCCCCCCATGAGTTCATTTCGAGAAATTCTTGAAGTTTTCATTGATAACAATTTAAGAATCGATCTTGTTCAATATCGATGTCTTGAATAGTACTCAGGATGAGCATAAAGCGTAGTGTTAGTGTTGCGAGAATGAAATCGATGTGGTTACACCTTTGAGCGATCTCTTTGAATTTTATGTTGAATAACTACATTTTATGTAAGCATTGCAATGAACATCACACGTACACTTTTGATCTTTTCAGGATGTGCTAAATGAGTGTATTTTGACGTTCCATGTATGGTGAGGTTTACTTGAAAGCATGCATGTGGAGTCCTAGAATTTGCCTTGTTATTCCAATTGTTTGAATTTTGATGAATGTGGGACATGATCGTGGGTGAAAATTTAATGAGGGAACCAAATTATCCATAATGCCTTTTGTGACTACCTTGTGCGGGTGTGAATCCATGTTTGCACCAATTGAGCCTAACTTATTTGTTAACAATCAAAAGAAGCCTCTTGAGCCAAATAACCCTTACTTTCTCACCAAAAATCCTTTTGGAGTATTACAATGTGTGAATAGCCAACTTAGAGCAAAAACCTAAGTTGGGGTGTGGAAAGGAAGGAGGAATGTAAGCCGAGTGAAGGGCAAAGAAAGATGAAATGAGACACAAAACCCCTTCTTATAAAAAATAATAATCAAAATGAAAAAGAGAAGTGAATGAAATAAAAGGGGGGAGTTCTAAGTAAATTGAGTGACAAGTCAAGATTTCAGTTCTCAAAAGAAGAAAATGAACTTGAGAAGAGGTGATGATGATTGTAATAATATTTTTATAAGGTATAAGTCACCAATCCAAATTAACCATGTCTTAGGCCTCAGCCCAATTACAAGCCTAAAATACCCTTGAGATCTTACACGAGTCAGGTTGTTTGATGATTGGAAAATATGGACAAACCTTTGGGACAAAGCTTGCATGTGTTTCTCTTTTGAGAGAGTGAGAGTTGCATTGATTCCCATTACCTTTGTTGATTTGCTTTCTGAGAGCATGGAATTGTTCATGATGTGAGGGAACTTGAATGAATTTGTTGAAACACGTTCTTGAATTAGACAAGAAGCTAAAGTGAGCTTGAGTTTGTGTAGAGACTAGCTAGTCATCATTTGAAGCTTTGTGATCATGATTTACGGTAACATGCTGTTGAGAGTAGTCTTGCCATGGCGCTTGCATGTTAGCTCTCAGTGAGTACTGTTGTAGACACCCTTATTAAGCTTATTGCATTCTTGATTAACTTGAGGACAAGCTAAAGTTTAAGTTGGGGGTGTTGATGAGTGATAGATTTGCACTCATTAAAGTCCATCTAACTCAATAATTAATGTCCTTAATGCCTAACTTTGCCCCATTCTAATACAATATTGTTTATTTTTAGCTATGAAGACAATTCGACAAGGCAAGGATAGATGCATGGAAACAAGGGACAAAAACACAACAAGAATTACAAACTATGCATTATAAGACGCCTAATGAGAAACACGAATCGCCAAAATGATGTGAGAGCGGCAAAAATGACAGAGCAGTGACTCAAACCTCAAGATCATTCGGCGAAGAGGGGCGACAAAGGCGATCTGCTGAATGTCATAAGGTGAGGCAAGTGGACGTCGCTGAAGTTGACAATGTTGGCAGAAAAAATGATGGATCAAAGGGCGATATGAAGAGGAAATTGGCAACTCGCCAAATTGGCAAAAGCGAGCTCAGACAAGATCTCCTAATGAGACCCAAACACCTGAAGGTTGAAACAGGAGAAAGGCAAACCCGAGGAGCATGGGCGATTCGCCGAATGTTTTTGGAGAACTGAGTTACAGTCACAAAAAGGGACACATAACTTATTTTTGGATAAAATTTTGGGAAATTATAAATAGCCCAGAGGAGAGAGAAAGAGAGGGTAGAAAATATAGGGCGATGTTTCTGAACATTCTAGAGAGAAAAACAACTCCCATTGAAACAGAACACTTTGAATTTAGATGATTTCATTTTTTAAACTTAATTTTGGAGAATTAAAGTTGAATCCAAAGTGAGTTTACTCTTAATTGCTTGATTTCAAGTTACCCATGACTGCTGTCATGGAATGTATAATCCTTTTTTTTTTTGTGATGGGTGGCTAAAACTTCAATCTCTTGGGGTGTGATCATGGGGTTGGGTGTTGATTTAATCTAGTTGGTTCATTGAATTTCTCTGTTTTATAACCATAAATCATAGATTTTACTTCTTACCAAGTGACTAATTTATGAATTGATGTGGCCAACTTAATTCTACTTTTGATCTTGTAAGGGTGCTCAAAAGAGACAATTATAAATGGGTATTCTTTTCAATAGTTGTAGTTTAACTTAATTAATTGCAGGTCTAAAGTCTTAGGTTGTTTTGAATGGCAATTAGATGATACCGAAAGGAGATTCTATGCAAGGATGGATTGAGATTGAAAGAAAATTAGCTTCAAGTATGATTACCTAGCTTATTTGTGAATGATTAGTTGTAACAGGAAATTCTATAAATCCCCAAATGGAATCAACATTTGATTCCCACACCCCTTAGGCTAGTTAATTTCGTGAATTGTATACTATTCATGTACTGATATATTGGTGATTGAAATATTGTCATTAAAGTTGGTGGACTTCTTCATCTAATTGTTAACTCAACTTCACCTGAATTAATTACATCTTAACTCTAAAACTAAATTCTTAACCTCATACTATTCGTTGTGGGATTCGACCGCGACTCTTAGTTGGGTAATTTTATTGATGAAGACCGCTCATTCCTTCAATTCATTTTATAGAGTGATTTGAATGTTATCAGTGATAACAAGATCAAAAGTCTCGGCCCAATGCCTCCCTCGAAAAGCATAACACTAGCTTATCGGCCACCTGCAGTCTAAGTAGAACCTCCACCTCCACCCTATCGAGCCGCATGACTCCTACCAGAAGTGCTACCACCTCTACTGGGTTGACCTCTTCCTCGACCCCTGGTCGAAGGTGCTAAATCTCTTGCTGGAGCAGCTATATAAGAATGTTGGGGCTATGAATGAGTCTGTAAAGGACACTTCTTAATCAGACGACCTGGATCCCCACACCCATAACAATACCTCGGTATGTAGTTAACTAGATGAGCTAACATGACCACCATATGCCATCAGACTAACTGTCCACTCTCAGCTGCTGCCATAGATGCATGAACCGGTCCACGGTGTTGATAGAAACTACTACCTCTATGTGAACTCTTGCCTCCAGATGAGGCACCAGAAAACTGACCAGATGATCGGGCCCTTTGGGCTCCCCAAACTTCTCTAAGACCATGACCTCTGCCTCCTTGGTTGTGCTCATAATGGACTGGAAGGAAGGCCCCTCTCTGGCTGCTCTAAAACATACCATCTTGAAGAGAAAGTCAACCCTCTCACGATTCTGCACACTCTCTTCCTCATCATGAACAATAGTCATATCATGCCTAGAAATCTCACAGAAATGGGCCTCATACTCATAATAGTCTAAATGCCCTATCTTAGATCTTCAAATCTCAGCCGAATCTCCTCACTCATGTTCCACGGGATGAAGTGATCCTAAAAATCACTAAAAACACTTCCTATTCTACCGGAGGAGATCCCACTGGTCTAGACCTCACAAAAGTGCTCCACCACTCTCTGGTGAGACCACAAAGCTGAAGTGAAACAAAGCAAACACCAAGAGCATCCACCATTCCCACTGCTTCAAGAATCTCATGGCATAAATTCAAGAACTTGTGAGCATCCTCACTCTTTCCACCCTAAAACAGGGGTGGTTTCGTCTGCTTAAACCTCTCATAACATTATTGCTCAGTTGTCGTCAAAATAACCTCAAGAGCAGTCTGAACACCCACAATTGGTGTCGGAACCACCGGTGGTTGGCCCACCTGATCATGAATTCTTGGAGTCTACAGCTGACCTAGGGTCTGTGCCCCTAATCCAATCTGAGAACCATGTGGTGTACCTGTCGCACCACTCTAAGAGAAGTTCTCTAGGACACTCAACATCCTCAACCTATGGCTTAGGAGAAACCTCTCTAGCTCTACCTCTAGCTGGTGCCGCTCCACAAGCACGACCTCTAGTTGTTGCTACTCCACGAGCATGACCTCTAGCTCAGGCCCTACTTCAACCCATAATAAGGGTCTTACTGAAAGTGAGGATCTTTGCTTTCGTGAATGAGGGTTCACTTTCGTGAATATAACGATCGCGACCCATGGTTTGCCTAAGCAAACCCCACCTAACTGTGACCCTTCGCTTTCGCAACTAGGATCTGGCTTCTATGATTCTCACAATCGCGAAGCACCCTTTGCAAAAGTGAAGCACACTAGTACCAGGAAACCAACCATTCTTAAAATATCGAAAGGACCCTTGCGATTTGTTTGGAATCCCATACACACAAACCACATATACAAATCAATTATTATTGACATTTTGAACTCAATGGAACTGTGAAAACATGAATCCAAAGTCTCCTTGACCCAACATCCGTGAAAACTATAAGAAACTAACTTGACGCCTAAAAAACCTAAAAAACCTGGGACCTCTAAAAAATTAACCAAGACATGTCCTAGGCCTGAAATCATCCCCCGAAGCTAACTGAACTCTCATAATTTTGATTCGAGTGTTTGAACCCCGAATGTTGACCAAAGTCAACCCAAAGGCTAAATTTCCACAATTTCACAACTTAGAACCTCTTATCTTCAAAAGCATTCCCAAACTAAAATTGAAACCTCTCACTGATCAGATTCCACATTCTGAAACTAATGGAATCAAGATAATTTCATTTCAACACTGAAAAATCCAAAAGACACCAAAAACTAGTTTCTTAATAATATTAGTCTTTCAAACTCAAAACATACAGAATTCCCAACTTTGAACTCAAGATTTGGAACCAACTTCCAAAACTCAAACATAAAAGACTTGAGGTCGAAACTGTGAGGGAAAAAATGGTAAAATCATGAATATTTTCAAAAATGACCGATCAGATCATTACAACTTTGTTCTTCCAGGTATGTAAGGCTATCAAAATGCTGAACTGATTTCTTCCCCATGCTCTACATCTATCTAAATTAAGTAAAAGAGTATTCTGGGTTTTATCCTAGATTTTGAGTATTCTTGAGATAAGTAATATCGTTGAGTTCTGAGTTCTTGATTTTTGAGTATTGATATTCCTATATGGTTATTGAGATCCTTGATTTTATTTGTTCATGTATATATTTCAGAATGAACCCTAGTTTGAGTTATAACTTTTAAGAATCTTTTAAAGCAAACATTTTTATCTTAAACTGATCTTTTGAGAAAACAAATATGATTTTTGAGATACATTTAAGCAGGAGTATATATATTTATTGGGTGTAGTATTGAGCATCGATATAAGAATGAGTTTAGACAACTCGCATTCCTCATAAACCATGTAGCCAACATGGGTAAATGATCATATTTTTTAGATGACTTCATATTATTTTCTAGCAGAGCTTTAGTGGATCCACTTAGTGGAGGTGTTCTATACCCCAGCATGTTATATGATAGTTGTCACAGTGTGGGTGATACATTGTATCATCATGTAGCATAAGTGATGGTTGTCGATAGAAAATGTCCCAAATAAGAGTAAAGATCATTTTATTGTATTTTTTTATATAGATCCTTGAGTTAACATCTTTTAGTTAGGAAGCTTTATATATTTTATATCTTATTATTGTTTTATATTGAGTTGAGTTGAGGTGAGTATTCTTCCAGCCTTATCAGTTTAATTATTTATTCATTCCGCTTTATTACATACTTGTACATTCAATGTAATGATGTCATTCGACCTACATCTTTGTATGATGTAAATACAAGTGTGTTACGCCGTAATTTTACTATGTTTAGAAAAATCACTTTTTGAAATGTTCTAAGTATAAAATAATTTGAGAAAAATATTCAGAAAAGAGGAGTCGCCACTTAATTTTTAAAAAAAATTAAGAAAACTTAATTTAAAAAGACTCTAACAGATTAAGTCTTTATAAATTTAAAGAAATGGGTAAGAGGTTCTCATTTACACTTCAAGAAGATTTTTAAAACATTTGAAGTGCCCGCTAACATGCAATTATCCTACGACTTGACTAAAATATTTTTTTTGACTATTTTTGAAAAATATTTAAAGGAATAAAAATCATTTGAAAATAATTAAACTTAAACATTTTGAAATAATTTGGTAAGGAAAGTAAGCTTTGTCAAAAGTGATCAAATAATAAAAGCTAATTAAATAAGATTTGTTTAAATGAAATAAATCATCATAAATAAAAAATGGTTCATCTTTAGGAGATTTTATTAAATTAACCAAACAAATAAAGGTTAGAGTTAATACAATAAACAAATAATAAGAAAAGAGGAAATAAAATCAAATTTTGAGCTTTTAGGCCCAACCTTTCATGAGTCTAGAAAATTGGCCAGCTGCAAAGAAAATTGGGCTTTGGCCCATTATCGTTCCTGAAACTCCCTGTATACATTGAATGTATCCTTCTGTATATAGGCTATATTTTGGCCCCCTTTCTGTATATCGGACTGTATACCAAGTGTATACAGCCCACTTCAACTTCCGAACACAGGTATTAATTTTTGGCATGTATCATGCTTCGCTCAACCTGTATATTCATGTATACTGAGTGTATACGGGCTGTATATCAGCCTGTTTTTGGCTTTCCGAGACATGTATTTAGCTTCCCTTGCGCCATATATTAGCTTTCATCTTAGAACAATGACCAGGGGCTGACTCGAGAGGGATTCAACTTGGAAAATGCAGGGAATGAGTCCAAAGTGAACTCGAATTGGTGTCACGTGCAAGGAAGATAAATAATAAGGATTAGTAGGGGTCTATTTCGTCAAAATAGTAATAATCAAACAAAGATGCACTTTAAACTATCAAGTAGTGTAGCCAAATAATATTAAGAGCAAAGATCACATGGTCAATAGATAATTATTCTTAAGCAATGAAGGATCTCAATGTAAACAAGAAAGTAACACTAAAATTTATTATTAACAAAGCAAACACTTTAATCTACTATGCAACTTGTTTCAAATGTAAAACATGCATTTCCAGCAATCTGGGAAGTTCAGCACATAAGCAAAATGAAGAATCTAAATTACAAACTGACTTGAAGACTATACTCATAGCAAGAAAAGAAACTTATAACACAGTATGACAACTAATCAACTTAAGCATGATTGATGCCTATTCTTTAAGATACAAACCACAAATAGAGGTAACATGATAGCCATAACACATGATATGAATGTATACACTCAGAAGATATACACAAATGCATCATAGCTTTATTAAATGGACCACATAAACATCTCAATCCACTGATACAGAGGTAGACCCACACCATGGAGAGGGGGTGCACGTGCACCCGGTAACTTTCAAAAAAATCATAAGTATGTATGTATATCTATTTTGAAAAATTGATAGAAATTAGGATATATATAACAGTGCACCCATGATAAGCATAGAAGTGCCCTTGAGCAACTGGTACAAGCTAGAGATACCATCCTTGAGACTAGGGTTCAAATCCAATTAAAGACATTTTTTATTGTTTTTATTTTAAGTTTAGCTTAGAGCTCATATTTGAGCTATGTTTATATTGGTTCACCCAAAGTCTTCAAATCCTGGGTTTAACTCTGCACTGATATATTAGAGATGTAATCGAACAGTTCTTTAACTTCACCAAAATAGACAGAGAGACCAGTTCACTAGCATATTAAACACGAAAATCAAAAGGGAACCAAAGCTCTTAATCAAAACGTTCTAGGCTTAAATAATATCCGAAAGGACATATTTTATACCTCAAAAACTCAAATATACTAACTCAAACCAAAACGACCTATTACTAGACATCACAGTAAGCTGAGACAAACTGGGACGATTTGATCAAAACAACAGCTTAAACAAGATCAATGACACAACAACATATTTCATCAGCAAGAAGAGTAATGCTTAGCCATATTCAAATGTTAAAACCATAACTTTGTATCTTCATTAAGGAAATCAGAAAATAAACAGCGGCAACATGATCACAAAAATTGAAAATTTTGAAACAACAATAACACGAGATGAAGAAGAACTTAGCAAAGGGAAAGGGATATTACCTTTTTCAGGGCAGAGAACTAAGACAACAAGCTTGACCGTGAAGCTTTTACACCACTGTGACCTTAACTCAAGCAAGAAGAGAATCGATACAAGAAATAGCTCTCGGTTTTTTTCCTCTCGAAAATAAACTTCTGTTTTTAGGATGTAAAGATCTCTTGTCTCCAACTCCACTCCTCCTCAAACTTGTTCTTAAACATGGAGGAGATGAGGCCATTTATAGGAAGGGAGAAGCAGGGCTCGAAGAACGAGCCGAGCCGTGCAAGGACGCGGGGATATAGCAAGTAAGCAGCAAGGTTCTCCCCTTAGGACCGACTACAACAAGCTCGCGACTCTAATAGAAAGAAAGGGTAAGCTCGGGAAGCTCGGATGAAAAAAAGGGGGGAAATCCGGATAGGAATTTGAAATTCGTATTTCAAAATCCTTCAAGGAAGATAAGGCTTGACAGCCAAGAATAGTACAGACCTTGTACAATTCTTAATGAAAAATAGAGGAGGATCGTCCGATTTCAAGTGAAGGACGAGTGAGGTGCGGCATTTCGATACCTCACGATTCTCAAACGGCTCTTGTACGAAAGGATAAGGAGAGGGAGAGGGACGCGCTGGGCTCGAGGTCATAATTTGCTGCAATTTTCTGGGTTTGCTGGGATTTTCTGGGTTTGAGCTTCTGCCCTGGAAGAAGAAGAAGAAGAAGAAGAAGAAAACGTACGTGGGTCGCAGTACGAATTGCTCTTGTACGCTGTGTATTGTTGGGTCTTGGTGTTGCTGTTGATTGTTGTACGTCACTGGATGGCTTATTAGGAATGGGTTTTTAGGAATTGGGTTGGATGAATTGGAATTGAGAAATACAGTGGGCTGAGTAATGAGTTGGGCTGGGAATTGGTTGATATGTGTGCTGTAATGTACTGTTGGACTGTTGGAGTTGTATTGTACGTATGGGCTGCAAAAATTGAATTGGAAATGGCCCAAAAATGGTTTGAAAATGGGTTTAATGTAAGGCAAGAAAAATGGTTGATATTGCAATTTAAAAAATGGCCTGATGAATTATAATTGTAGCCAACTGGAGTTGAGAAGTTAGCCAAATTGGGTTTAATTCGCCAATTTGATTAAAACTTAAACAAGATGAATTAATATTAATTAATAACGAGCTTCTTAATTTTAACAAAATAAAATAATTAACTCAATTATAAACTATTAACTCAAATATAAGCCAACTTAAAGTACACTAATCCAATAAACTAGTTAACAAAAAAATAAAATCTTTTTTGGATGATTTTCGAATATTCATAAAATACATTAATTATATACATAATTATATAAAACATATATATTTTTTAAAAATTTTAAAAAGTGAGGAACCTATTTAAAATAACTTGCAAACTATATTTTTTTTGAAATTTTATAAAACTAATTATTTTAAATCGCTCTAAATTGAAGAAGCTCGATAATTAATCTATATTGTGGAGGTCCAAAATTGGCTGTCAACAAGGTGTTCAAGATCAGTTTTCTTTCAGCTTAAGAAGGTTGCAGTGAGAATGAGAATCACTTCGGAACTCTAGGGGAATGGGCGTATCAATATGTGCTTCGTTGAGATCCCTTTGCACTTCAGATAGCTTGGATTAGCCTCATTGCATTCCTGAGGACTTCACATTTATTTTCTAGTAGTTGTCTTGAGAGATGTCAAGGGTCTTGTCCCGACATTCATCTTGAACAATAGAGGCTTAATAGATAGATAGAGTTGAGGAGTCTCTGAGTATTTAATTTCCCTTAAGATGTTTTGCAAACTATTAATATTACTTTGAGTATTTTCAAATATTATGAAAAGAGCACTTTGAGTTTACATGATCAAATTATGTTTTAAGCCGCATATTGCTTGAGTAAGTCTTCTGCTAAGTAGCCAGTCATGCCAAGGGTTCGTTTCAGGACCAACAATGGTTCTCGAGTGTCGGTCACGTCCAAGGTGTAGGCTCGGGGTGTGACAAACCTTGTATCAAGCACAGAGTTCAAGTGTCCTAGGGTGTCTATGAAGTCATGTCAGTAGGATCTTATTTATGGTTGTAGGGCCCCCACTTCTACAAATGAGGGACTACAGACATGTAAGAAAAGTTTCCCATCTTTCATGCTCTAAATCATGCTATAGAACTGTGTCATAAGAAACTTATTCAAACTCGTACTTTTCTCAAATCAATTCGACTACCCCTCATACTCAAGGTGGTTGAAAATAAAAGCCCAGATCCTTATCGATGAACTACTCTTAGATAAAGTCTTCAGAAAAGTCAAGAGACTGCAGAAGGGCTTGAGACTATTTAGTGAGTGAGCTTAAGTGTTTAGATTCGAAATAATGAATTCTTATTCATATGAATTGCGTGTTCAAGCTAAAAATGAGATGTAATCCCACACTCTTTTCTCCAAACATTGTTTCAGGTGAGACCCTTTAAGAGGAAAGTATGTTTTATAGCTAGAATAGTATTTTCACTCGAAAGATGGTATGAGTTGCAATGTTATAAGCCAGTAGTAGTAGCAGTTCTCAGAGTTAGAAGTATGCATTTAGAAGTGTAGTAACCTAAGAAATGGCGATAGTTATTGAGTAAAGTTTATAGTTGTAGTCATGTACCCAGTAAGTCATTAATGAGGAGTTTTCCTTTATGTGTAGGCTAAGGAATTTTAATTTTATGCGGATTTCATGATAGAAAATAAAGGAATAGCTACTGGTAAAGATGAGTTAGAGTATACTTAAACTAGAAAGGAATTTATGATAATGTGTATAACGACTAAGTATATGTGTTGAACAAAAGAGCAGAGTATTCACGAGGTGATATATCAAAGATGGTCTTTTAATTTTTTACTGAGAGCCCCATGATGTTCAGAGGGTTATAAAACTACTTAGGGAATGATGTATAGTGAATGGGTAAATATTACTTTTGTGTGAAAAGGAATGTGACAGTAATTCATAAATAAGTAGACGGGGAGATAAAGATTGGCTACTTGTCAGGAGATCTTAGTGGGAGAGTGTTTCCTAATGTTATCTAGTAGTTGTAAGTAAGTATAGTGTGCGAGCAATTATATTGATATTCATATTTAGTACTAGACTCTAAGCTTGAATTTGACATGAGTGTCATGATAAAAAAGATGGCGATATGAAGGTGACGATGTTAGTTTTATGATTTGATCCGATAGATTTTATATAGAGTAGGTGAGGAATTGAGGTGTTAGTTTGCAATAAGTGTGAGTTGTACAAGTGTGGGATTATGACTTTTAGATGAGAGCAATAAAGTGCGGCTAAGTCATTAGATTAACAAGAGCATTAAAAGGTGTACCCAAGATCGTATGTAGTCAGACGAGGTTCCAATTAAGCTTATGATTTTTCATGTATGCCTAGATACTATATTTGAGTTATCAATATGGAAAAGGCTGAAGTTAGCATTATTTTTTTCCCTTAAGAGTTAAATTAAGAGACGACCCAAAGTATACCCTAGGCGTAACATTGTGTATAGAACCCCGAGAGGCCCTATAGAAGTCACTTATCATACCTCATACAATATAATAGAAATAAGGGAAAAGGCTCAAATATGCCATCGAACTTTTAGAAAAGGTTAATCTATGCCATCTGTTAAAAGTTTGGCTCAAATATGTCATTACCGTTTCAGAAAAGGCTCATTCATGCCATTATTTTTTAACAGTAGTTTTAATAAACCATTTTTTACACGTGGCCAATTTTAATTCGGCTACGTCATTATTATTTTTTTAAAAAAATCAAAATTCTAAACAAAAATTGGAATTAAAATAAGCCACCCATGTAAAGACCCACAAAATTTTAAATTCCCTATAACCCATCAACCCATCAATTACCCAAATCTTTCATTCACTTTTTCAATCTAAAAAGCCCTAAGACCCTCTTTCACTTCTCGGGCAATTGCAATGAGTTTTAACACTTTCCCCTAACCCTCAAACTTAATTCTTCCATTATCATCTTCTTCGATCAATTTATTTTCTAACAATGTATAAGGGGTCGAATGTCTTTACTAGTTCAAAGGGGTCGATTAACGGTGTTGACACCGAGTAATGCTGGTAGATCATTTATCAAATTTCCTATGCCCAATGAGTTTTATTTCTCCCATATTTTAATGAATTTTGATATTATTTGACTAATTTATCATATTTGGAAGAATCAGTCATGTAATTTATGGGAATAGGGTGATAAAAAATCCCCCCCAAGAGCTACAGATATCATCAACAATCAAAAATAAAAATTAGATGCTTCTGATATCGAGAGAAATTATTTGACAAAGAAGATAGCCGATTTTGAATTTAGTGCTGCTAATGATGGTGCAACTATAAAAGAGTTGAGTGAAAAATTGAATATTCTTAAATGTGAAAAGAATATGTTGATCGAGAAGGTGGTTGATTTTGAACTTTGTTATGGATGGTTTAACCTTAACAAATTAGGGAAAAAATTGGATGCTTTTGAGGTTGAGAGAAATATGTTGGCATTGAAGGTGGATTAATTTGAATCTTTTCATTTTGTGAATGCTCTAACAATAGAGCGGTTGAGGAAAAATGCGGTGCGACAAAGATTGATCATCTTGTGCTTGTTTTGTTTGCTTGTTTCTCTAATGACATATGTTATTAGGGAACCTTAACTTTTAATTTTGAATATATATGAGTTTAGTATCATGTAATGTTAATTTTGGCTATAGTTTAGTGCTTATGTTATTTAGGTACTTTGTCAACCATTGAAAGCTAACTTATGTTAGTTAGGTACTTTGCAAAGTAATTTTCAATGTAATTTTATTATTTTGGCATATTGTCAACCACTGAAAGTAATTCTCAATGTAATTTTGTTGTTTTGGTACTTCGTCAATCATGGGAAAAAATTAATTTTTTTTTCTTAAACATCAATAACTCCAATCTTACAGATGAGAGGTAATATTTGAGAAACAAATATTCAAAACTTTGATTCATCAACGAAATGGAAGACAATCAAAATGAAACAATGTCAAATTACTTCATTAGAAACTTAAGAGGCCGTAATAGCTCCGTTCTTCCTTTGAGCTGCCTCATTTCCTTCTCTGAAGTTTGTCTTGAACATTGCGGAGATACCTCATGCGACCGAATCCAACGGTCTTTTGGAACTCCAGTTTTATTTTCTGAGACGAGCAACATGGTAAGCAGCTGAACAATGACTCTTCTAGATGTGGAAGCTACGACAACCACATCTAACACACAGTGTGTGTGTTTTGTTCCTCTTCTTACCGAAACTACCTATTCCTGTTAAATCATTTTCAATATGAAGTTTCAGAGAAAAATAGATAATGAACCTTTGAGTAAGGATGGGGAGAGAGTCAAGAGAGGAGCATAAATCAAACTCAAGATATACTTGAGTTGTAGAATACCAACAAACTGCATAACTCAATATTTCAACAAATCTAGCATCAATTGTCATCCTATTACAAAATAGGTAAGTGTCATTTAAAAGTTACACTAATTGTAATAACAAAAATTACATGTCAACCGCTTTAACCTTTAAAATATCCAGGCATCACAAAATAAAAGGTTTAACCTTTAAAATGTCTAGGCATCACAAAAGAAAAACAACTTTCATATTTCAGAAGAATCGGGGGCTAGTTCCCTTGCCCCTTTCTTGCCATCATCTTGATATGTTTTTTCCTCACGTCATCGTGTAACCGATTTCATGTGACAACATCCTTTCTTCACCAAGTTATCTTTGTTGGTGAATAAGGAAAGTTTGTCGGAGTTGACACCCCAGTTGCATCTCTGGTGAATTGAATTCTTCTACCACCAGTTGATGGCGTCATTCTGCTCTTTCTTATGGCAACCAATGTATCAGCTTCAGAGATTATTTTTTTGTCTCAATATTGGGTCTTCATCATCAGCAATGTCAGGTCCATAAGTTTTTGATTGATGAGTATCAAATTGAGTTTGGAAGGCTGATTGTTGAGATGGTTGCGCTTTTTTGTTCACTATGTTTATTCATTATGAACGCTGGGCTAGTATGTTTACTATTGCTTTCTCTTATGTAGTTATTATCTAGTAATTCTCTTATATGTATTTTGAATCTTTCTAAATCGTTAAAATTATATCTTAAGGGTTTTTGGGTTATTAGACTATCTTCGTCTATTAACTCAATTTTTATTTTTGTTTTATGTTTTTCCCATCCTTTTAAGGGTTCTTCGCTATATAGCAATTCTAATTTGTCTTGTATTGCCTTCATTTTATCTATAGTAAATATAATTATTTCTATCTTATGGCTTTTTGTCTTAATATCTTCAAGTTTTTGAGTTATTTTTTCACTACCTTTTATCCATGGCGTTGTTTTTCTTACTTTGTTATTTACTCTTTTTGCTCCTATTTT
>JAJONR010005563.1:0-36830 GCA_029582245.1 Solanum etuberosum | reverse complement strand
GTAATACTATTCATGGACAACCTGTTGAGAGCATCTACCAATACATTGACTTTATCTTAATGGTATATGTAACACCTCGTATTCGAAAAAGGGAATAAAACCAAATTTTGGGAAATTGCAGGTGCAAGCCACGAGGGCCAGCCACGACCCGTGGATAGGACCACAGACCGTAGGTGTGGTCCGTGGATGGCACTGCATAGGGGTGGTGTAGAGGTCTAGGACCACGGCCATACCTACGGACCGTAGGTCAGATCACGGTCCCAGGTTCGAAGCCTAGAAGTCAAGTTGCTTAACCCAACGACGGTCCACCAGGACGGGCCGTGGGTCAGACCACGGTCCGTCGACTGGGTCCGTCGGTGGCAGCTGGCAGTTATTATTTTCAGGGTTAGTTGGGTCTTTTCCTAATTAATTAGTTTCAATACTATGTCGTTTAGGCTATGTTTAGAACCCCTATAAAAGTCTTTTAACCCCTAAATTCACCCGATTTACTTCATTCTTCTAAATTCACAAAAGAATCCCAAATAATTCTCTCTCTAGAAACTTGAAGAAGAAGAAGAAGGATTCATCTAGGGTTTCAAGCTAAGGTTCCAATTCCTCCATTGAAGGCTAGCATTTGGAGTCAAGGTATGATAGTTTTCATCCATGGATTCCTTTCATCCACGGAGTTCCCAAATTCTCTATTTCAAACGGTAGAATTCCCCAATTGAGCTAGGGTTTAATTCAATTAAAATGGGTTCTTATCATTATTGATTTAAATGATTGAATTATGATCTTCTATGCATAAATTGATGAATTGCAATGCTTTTATGATGATTTCCCTATGAACCCATGTAATCTCCCATGTTTTCAAGTTGTGAATCATATGATGTGGGATTTTGAGTGTAAAGTAAGTGTTTTATGAGATTAGGCATGTATTGCAAACTTTACATGTATTTATGATGAAATCCATATCTAACCCATATTTTCTAAGGGTTTATGATTGAAAGTGAGTTTTGACCTCAAGAGGTAAATTATGGACTTATACATTTTCCTATGAAATCTATGCAAATGTTTTAAGGGTGCTTTGAGAGTAAAGTACCAATGATGATGATGTTGTTGTGTTGTTGAAAGGACATTCGCATAAACACATAACTAGTATGATGTGAAAGGTTTTCTCACATAGAAAGGATTCATAGGTGGCTTTCTCACCTAATTGAATCAAAGATAAGGAGCTATCTTAATGAAACTAGCTTGAATTGGTTGTCCAAGGGCACCTTTTCATAAGTAATGAAGTTAAAGTAAGAAATGACTATTTCGTGGGAATTTATGCTTAGGACCGAGTGGATACTGATAGTGAGATAAAAGCTCTCCCATAGTAGAGGTCGGGTTTCCAAAGTAATCTCATGAGATGGAAGCTCCCCCGTAGTAGAGGCCGGGTTTCTAGTAGCAATCTCCTTATCCCATAAACTATGTGCCCCCATAGGTTGATTAGCTAGTGAATCCACTTAAGCTAGATGTTCATGGTTCTACCTTAGGAAAGTAGAACAACCTTTTTCGGTATGGGAGACACCGGGGGATCATGTTATAGCTCACATGGTCTCATGTCGGTTAAGTCTAATTCCCCACAAGTAATAATGAACTAAGGTTACTTCAAAAAGTATCTCACATGAGTTCAAAGGTTTTAAATATGAAGTTAGATTGCATTGGCCATGATTATATGATTTATGTTTTATAAAGCTTTCATATTATGTTTTAGCTTGGTCAATTGCTTGCCATGAAATGAAATAAAATATTCCTTTTTGCATGTCTTAAATGTTTTATGCATGGCTATCATACTTGGTACATTATTTTCTACTAACGCATACTCTTACCTACATTTCCCCCAAATGTAGGATCTGATATTCAGGGTGCTCAGTTTCGTGGCTAGTTGGTGATTTGATTAATTCCCAAGCTTTGGTGAGTCCTCATGCTTCGAGGATGAATTTTCATTGTTTTAGTTTCTTTCATGTATTTTCTCTTTTGAACATGATGTATGGGCTAGGCCCAATTTCATTCTATTGTATTAGATGGCTATGATGAGACAAGAGTCTAGACTTCCACTTTTCGTTTTATAAAATATTTTGGTCTTGGACTATTATTTTACTCTTATTGTTCTATTTCTTATGTTATGAGGACTAAGTGGCTTGTATGGAGTCCTTCGGGGTTCTATATGCCATGTTACATCTAGGGAGTACCCCTGGGTCGTGACAAACTTGGTAATCAGAGTGCAAGGTTTAGAATGGTTCTATGATGTCTCATAAGCCACGTCTAGTAAAGTCTTATTCATGAGTGTGAAGCGCGCCACATTTATGAATGAGAGGCTAAAAGATGAGTAGGAAACTCTACTTCTTTCATTACTCTTAAGTCGTGCGATAGAGTTTAACTCTATAAAGTCTCTCTCCTAATCCTTATCCTATGTTCTTCAGGATATGGCTACCCAAAGAGCTTATGCTAGAAGGAATGTGAGGGAGAATGAGGAACAAGAAGCTCATCCCCAAGCTCCTCAAGTTCCGGTCGATCCTTTGGCCGAACAAGTCAAATGCAGAGTTTAGGGCTACTTTTTAAGTCTTGGCTCAAGCGGTGACGGCCCAAGCAAATAGGGAGATTGCGGTTCCCGTGAACTCAAATGTGGGTACAACGGCTTCAAGAGTGAGGGACTTCACAAGGATGAATCCTCCAGAGTTTCATGGTTCTAAGGTTGAGGAAGATCCTCAAGAGTTTATCGATGAGGTCTATAAGATTTTGATGATCATGAGAGTTACGCCAGTGGAAAAAATGGAGTTGGCCGCTTATCAACTAAAAGGAGTGGCTCAAATATGGTATAATCAATGGAAAGAAGGAAGACCGGAAGATGCGGGTCCTCTTGATTGGGAGAAGTTCAAAGTTGCTTTTCTTGATAGGTTTTTTCCCTAGAGATGAGGGAAGCCAAGGTGCTTGAGTTAATTAACCTCCGACAAAGGAGTATGAGTGTGAGGGAGGAGTATGCTCTAAAGTTCACTCAATTGTCGAAATATGCTCCAATAGTGGTTGCGGATTCAAGGGCTAGAATGAGTAAGTTCGTTTCGGGTGTGTCCAAAATGGTAGTTAAAGAGTGTCGAACTGCTATGATCATTCATGACATGGACATCTCTCTTCTCATGGTGCATGCACAACAAATTGAGGAGGAAAAACTTAATGAAAGTCTAGAGAGGTAAAAAGGGCTAAGACCGGTGATGGTAATTTCTCTCATGCAAGGTCCAATGGACAATGTCATCCTAGATTCTGACAAAAGTTTTTCGGCCGAGATTCTTCAAATGCTCCTCCAAATTTCAACCAAGAAAGGGTGTCTAACCCTAAGCCTCAAGGAGGTAATGGTAGTGGATCTTCATTGTCTAGGTCCACTTGTACTAAATGTGGAAGAAAGTACGATGGTAAGTGCCTAGCCGGCACAGATGGTTGTTATGGTTGTGGAAAAAGTGGTCACAAAATGAGGGATTGCCTGATGCTTACGGCTAAAGGGAGAGAGGGCAAGCAAGTTACTCCTAGTGGTTCTGGTTCCCATGCCCCTAAGCAAAACCATTTTTATGCTCTTCAAACTAGAGGTGAACAAGAGAGTTCTCCGGATGTGGTTACCGGTACGTTGAAAGTTTTTCAAATTGATGTATATGCTTTACTTGATCCCTGTGCTACTTTGTCTTTTGTGACGCCATATATGGCAATGAGTTTGATGTGCTCCTGATGTGTTGTTAGAATCTTTTTCTGTCTCTACTCCTGTTGGTGATTCTATTGTGGCTGAGAGGGTCTATAGAAAGTGTCCCGTTTCCTTGTCCCATAGACTTACTCTTGTTGACTTGGTAGAGCTTGATATATTAGATTTCGATGTTATCTTGGGTATGGATTGGTTGCACTTATGTTATGCTTCTATTGATTGTAGAACTCGTGTAGTCAAGTTTCAGTTTCCAAATGAGCCTGTCCTAGAGTGGAAGGGGGGAAATTTTATGCCTAAGGGTCAATTTGTCTCTTGTCTTAAAGCTAGAAAGATGATCTCTAAGGGTTGCATTTACCATCTAGTTAGGGTGAGGGATGTAGATTCTGAAAGCCCTTCTCTTGAGTCGGTCCCCGTTGTAAATGAGTTTCTGAAAGTGTTTCCAGATGACTTACCGGCATTCCTCCCGAGCGGGAAATAGACTTCGGTATTGACCTTATCGCAGATACGCAACCTATTTCTATTCCTCCTTATCGTATGGCTCCAGCAGAACTTAAGGAGTTGAAAGAACAGTTGAAAGATCTGTTAGACATGGGTTTCATCCGATCGAGTATCTCTCCATGGGGTGCTCCGATTTTGTTCGTTAGAAAGAAAGATGGTTATCTTCGTATGTGTATTGACTATCGTCAGTTGAACACGGTGACTATTAAGAATAAGTATCCTCTTCCGAGGATAGATGATTTGTTTGACCAACTTCAAGGGGCAAGTTATTTCTCTAAGATTGATCTTCGATCAGGTTATCACCAATTGAGGGTGAGAGAAGATGACATTCCGAAGACGGCTTTTCGAACTAGGTATGGTCATTATGAGTTTTTGGTGATGTCGTTTGGGTTGACTAATGCTCCGGTGGCGGATTTGATGAATATGGTGTTTAGACAATACCTTGACATGTTTGTGATTGTGTTTATTGATGATATTTTGAATTACTCAAAGAGTGAAGATGAGCATATTGATCATTTGAGGATCGTGTTGCAAATTCTTAAGGACCAACAACTTTTTACAAAGTTTAACAAATGTGAATTTTGGTTAAGGTCCGTAGCTTTCCTCGGTCATATTGTTTCAAGAAAGGGTATTGAGTTAGATCCTAAGAAGACGGATGCGGTCAAGAGTTGGCCTAGACCTTTAACTCCTTCGGAAATTAGAAGTTTCCTGGGTTTAGCCGGTTACTATAGAAGGTTTGTTGAGGAATTTTCCTCAATTGCCTCTCCTTTGACGCCTTTGACTCAAAAGAAGGCTAAGTTCATATGGACCGAGATGTGTAAAAAGAGTTTCCAAGAATTGAAAGATAGACTTACTTCCGCTCTAGTGTTGACCTTACCGGAAAGGACGGATGGCTTTGTGGTTTATTGTGATGCCTCAAGAATTGGGTTAGGATGTGTGCTTATGCAAAATGGGAAAGTGATTACCTATGTCTCAAGGCAACTTAAAGTTCATGAAAAGAATTATCCTACCTATGAACTTGAATTAGCGGCGGTTGTTTTTGCCCTAAAGATTTAGAGGCATTATTTGTATGGTATGCATGTAGATGTATTTACCGACCACAAGAGCTTGCAGTATGTTTTTAATCAAAATGATTTGAATCTTCGCCAAAGAAGGTGGCTTGAGTTATTGAAAGATTATGACATGAGTGTTCTTTATCACCCCGGTAAAGCTAATGTGGTAGCGGATGCTCTTAGTCGGTTATCTATGGGTAGTGTTGCTCATATTGAAGAAGAAGAAAAGAAAGAGTTGGTTCGAGATGTTCATAGATTGGCTCGATTATGTGTTCAATTGGTGGACTCCACCAAGGGTGGTGTTATGGTTCACAATGGTTCCAAATCGTCTTTTGTGGTGGATGTGAAGGGAAACAAGGTCTTGATCCAATTTTGGTAGAATTAAAAGAAGTTGTGCTTAAGAAATCAGTAGAGGCTTTCTCCCAAGGGGGAGATGGGGTACTTAGATACCAAGGTCGTTTATGTGTTCCAAATGTGGATGACTTGAGGGAATTTTTTTTGATAGAAGCCCATAGTTCGCAGTATTCCATTCACCCGGGATCCACCAAGATGTACCGTGATTTGCGGGAAGTCTATTGGTGGAATGAGATGAAAAAGGATATTGCGGGATTTATGGCTAAGTGCCCAAATTGCCAACAAGTGAAGGTTGAGCATTAGAGACCGGGAGGTTTATCCCAAGATATTAGCATTCCTACTTGGAAGTGGGAAGACTTGAATATGGACTTTATTATTGGTTTGCCTCGCACTCGGCGACAACATGACTCTATTTGGGTGATATTAGATCGGATGATGAAATCGGCCCATTTCCTTCCCGTCAAGGTTTCTTATTCGGCGGAGGACTATGCCAAGTTATACTTGAGAGAAATGGTAAGGTTGCATGGAGTGCCTTTGTCCATTATTTCCGATCGTGGTACCCAATTCACTTCTCAATTTTGGAAGTCATTCCAAAAGGGTCTTGGCACTAAGGTTGAGCTTAGCACGACCTTTCATCCCCAAACCAATGGGCAAGCGGCGCATACTATTCATACTTTGGAATATATGTTGAGAGCTTATGTGATTGATTTGAAGGGTAATTGGGATGACCATTTGCCATTGATTGAGTTTGCCTATAATAATAGTTATCACTCGAGTATTGATATGGCTCCATTTGAGGCATTATATAGAAGGAGGTGTAGATCTCCTATCGATTGGCTTGAGGTGGGTGAAGTTTCCCTAATAGGTCCCGAATTGGTACATGAGGCCATAGAGAAAGTTCGACTTATTAGAGAAAGGTTGAAAACGGCTCAAAGTCGGCAAAAGTCATATGCTGATGTGAGAAAAATGGATCTTGAGTTTGATGTTCATGATGGGGTTTACTTGAAAATCTCACCCATGAAGGGTGTAATGAGGTTCGGTAAGAAGGGGAAGCTTAGTTCCCGGTATGTAGGCCCATATCAGATTTTGAGGCGTGTTGGTAAGGTTGCTTATGAGCTAGATTTGCAAACGAGTTGGCATCGGTGCATCCGATTTTCCATGTCTCCATGTTGAAGAAATATGTTGGTGATCCGACATCCATAGTTTCCTTAGAAGGGTTGGGAGTTGATGAAAGTCTTTCTTATGAGGAAGTTCCAGTTGAGATTTTAGACCGGTAAGTCAAAAAGTTGAGAAACAAGGAAGTTGCTTCCATGAAAGTTTTGTGGAGGAATCAGTTAGTTGAGGGTGCTACTTGGGAGGCCGAGGCCGATATGATGTCCCGTTATCCTCATTTTTTTCTTCTACTCCTACTCTAGCTTGAGGTAATGAGTTCCTCTTGGTATGACCTTTGTTTTGGGAGTCATGTGTTTTTATGTGTTTCCATGATTTCCTTATGTTATGCATATTCATGAAAACTTATGTTTTGAAAGAAAATGAGTTTACATGCTTGATTTTCCTCATGTTGTTGTGCATTGAGTACAAGCTGCATATAGACCTCATGAGTTGAATTGATGAACATGCTTTAGATATGCTTTTTGAGATTGAATTGCATATAGGCTCCATGAGAGTGTGTTGAGCATGCTTTTAGCTTGAAGAAGGTAGTTCCTCCTTGAACATGAGAAATTTTGAGAATTCATGCATATTGGGTTGTTAGATGTAGTTCCAACTTCCTTTTGATGCATTTGAGTTTGTTTAGCTTGGAGTTGATGTTTCCTCTTTATTTATGTGCATTGCATGCATAATGGGCTGATAGAGTTAGTTTCACCCCTCTTATGATGTTTTGAATACGTCCTAGGTTGGAGTCGATAGTTCCTTCTTGGTTACATGCATTGCATTGTTTGGTTGGGTTGTTAGTTCCTCTCATAAGCTTTTAGAACCAGCTTGAATCTCATTCGTGGACGAATGGTCCCAAGGGGGAGATATTGTAAATCCCCGTATCCTAAAAAGGGAAGAAAACCAAATTTTGGGAAATTGCAGGTTCCAGCCAAGAGGGTCACCCACGGCCCGTGGATGGGACCACGGACAATAGGTGTGGTCCGTGGATGGTACTGCCTAGGGGTGGTGTAGAGGTCCAGGACCACGCCCAGACCTACGGACTGTAGGTCAGACCACGGTCTGTGGTTCGAAGCCCCAAAAGTCAAGTTGCTAAACCCAATGACGGTCCACCAGGATGGGCCGTGGGTCAGACCATGGTCCGTCGACTGGGTTCGTCGGTGGCAGCTGACAGTTATTATTTTCAGGGTTAGTTGGGTCTTTTCCTAATTAATTAGTTTCAATACTATGTCGATTAGGCTATGTTTAGAACCCCTATAAAAGCCTTTTAACCCCCCAAATTCACCCCATTCTTCGAAATTCACAAAAGAATCCCAAATCTCCTCCCAAATAATTATCTCTCTAGAAACTTGAAGAAGAAGAAGAAGGATTCATCTAGGGTTTCAAGATAAGGTTCCAATTCCTCCATTGAAGGCTAGCATTTGGAGTCAAGGTATGATAGTTATCATCCATGGATTCCTTTCATCCATGGAGTTCCCAAATTCTCTATTTCAAATGGTAGAATTCCCCAATTGAGCTAGGGTTTTCTTCAATTAGCATGGGTTCTTATAATTATTGATTTAAATGATTGAATTATGATCTTCTATGTAAAGAATTGATGAATTGCAATGCTTTTATGATGATTTCCCCATGAACCCCTGTAATCCCCCATGTTTTCAAGTTGTGAATCATATAATGTGGGATTTTGAGTATAAATCAAGTGTTTTATGCGATTAGGCATGTATTGCAATCTTTACATGTATTTATGATGAAATCCATATCTAACCCATGTTTTCTAAGGGTTTATGATTGAAAGTGGTTTTGACCTCAAGAGGTAAATTATGGACTTATGCATTTTCCTATGAAATCTATGCAAATGTTGTAAGGGTGCTTTGAGATTAAAGTACCAATGATGATGATGTTGTTGTGTTGTTGAAAGGACATTATCATAAACACATAACTAGTATGATGTGAAATGTTTTCTCACATAGAAAGGATTCTTAGGTTGAAAGACTTTCTCACCTAATTGAATCAAAGACAAGGAACTATCTTAATGAAACTAGCTTGAATTGGTTGTCCAAGGGAACATTTTCATGAGTAATGAAGTCAAAGTAAGAAATGACTATTCCGTGGGAATTTATACTTAGCGCCGAGTGGATATTGATAGTGAGATAGAAGCTCTCCCATAGTAGAGGTCGAGTTTCCAAAGTAATCTCATGATATGGAAGCTCCCCCGTAGTAGAAGTCGGGTTTCTAGTAGCAATCTCCTTATCCCATAAACTATATATGTGCCCCCATAGGTTGATTAGCTAGTTGATCCAATTAAGCTAGATGTTCATGGTTCTACCTTAGGCAAGTAGAACAATCCTTTTCGGTATGGGAGACCTGAATCCACCGCCCTTCCTCCAGCGGAATTATCATCCATGTGCAAGCGGAAGTCCAATTGAGTATAGTGTGTGCCACCTGTTTGCCGACTTACGTACGTCTTGTTGACTAAACGATCAGGTATACCACGCCACGTATCATCCACTCGGCTCAAGTCGAGGAGAGATAAATAAAAATCAAATATATGGTGATCACCGGGGATCATGTTATAGCTCAAATGGTCTCATGTCGGTTAAGTCTAATTCCCCACAAGTAATAATGAACTAAGGTTACTTCAAGAAGTATCTCACATGAGTTCAAAGGTTTTAAAGATGAAGTTAGCTTGCATATGATTTTATGACTTATGTTTTATAAAGCTTTCATATTATGTTTTAGCTTGGTCAATTGCATGTCATGAAATGAAATGTCCCTTTTTGCATGTCTTAAATGTTTTATGCATGGCTATCATACTTGGTACATTATTTTGTACTAACGCATACTCTTGCTTACATTTCCCCCAAATGTAGGGTTAAATATTCAGGGTGCTCAGTTTCGTGGCGAGTTGGTGATTTGATTGATTCCCGAGATTTTGTGAAACCTAATGCTTCAAGGACGGATTTTCATTGTTTTAGTTTCTTTCATGTATTTTCTCTTTGGAACATGATGTATGGGCTAGACCCAATTTCATTCTATTGTATTAGATGGCTATGATGAGACAAGAGTCTAGACTTCCGCTTTTCGTTTTAAAATGTTTTGGTCTTGGACTATTGTTTTACTCTTATTGTTCTATTTCTTATGTTATGAGGACTAAGTGGCTTGTATGGAGTCCTTCGGGGTTCTATACACCATGTTACATCTAGGGGGTACCCCTAGGTCGTGACAGTATAAAATATTCATGTCATAGTCTTTCCACAATTCAAGCCATCTTCCGTAATGAAGCTTAAGTCCTTCTAATTGACTACATACTGAAGACTCTTATGATTGGTAAACACGTCCGCATGAACACCACACAAATAGTGCCTCCTAATCTTTAAGGCAAACACTATTATTGCTAACCCAAGATCATAAGTCGTGTAGTTCTTCTCATGAATCTTGAGTTGCCTTGAAGCATAAGTGACGACCTTATCATGTTGCATTAATCCACAACCAAGGTCAATTCAAGAAGCATCACTATAAATTACAAACTCATCTGAACCCTTTGGTAGTGTCAAATTTTGAGCTGAAGTAAGTCGAGTCTTCAACTCTTGAAAACTCTTCTCACAAGCTTCGGACCACTGAAATTTGACCTTCTTTTGTGGCAGTTTAGACAAAGGAAAAGTAATAGAGGAAAACCCTTTGACAAGTTTCTTGTAGTTGTTGACACCCCATTTTCACCCTATGCAATTCAGGTTAATTATCAAGCTTTTTCAATTTTAAATAATTTGAAATAATCATCTTCGAAAAAATAAATAAATATTTTTAATCTTTCTCTAAATAGTTTTGTTAGTTTTCAGAAATAATTATATATGTTTATATATTGATTTATATATAATTTTCATCTACTAAATAAATATTTAATAAATAGCCTAAAAATAATGTTTCATATAAATACATATTTATTTCCTTTAAATTAGCTAATTTTATAATTATGTATAATTAATCCTCTATTTTAAGCAATTAACTTATGTCTTGATAATTATTTTGTCTTGTTTGAATTAGGCCTAACCCATCGGTGGCCCCTTAAAGTTGGCATGATGTTTCACTTAGATACCTTAACTGGGCGATGTTCATTTTAGACACCTCATGTAGGGTTTCGCTGTGTCATTTTGACACTTTTTCTAATATCATCAAAAAAATATAATGTGTGTATGTTACACTCGCAAATGACATGTAAAGTGATGACCTAAACGGCGACATTTGTCATTTATGCTAAAAGTAATTTTTAAATAATTAATTTTGAGTTGAAATAAAAACTGACCAATGAATTAATGACACATCATATTTTCCCCAAATAATAACAAAAAAACCAAATAAAAGAAAGCCCCCCTGAATTGTCTTCTCCACAACCCACCCCAATCGTCTTCTCCAAAGCCCCCACCCACCCCACAAAACCAATACCAAAATTCCCCTCTTGCTAGTCTTCTCGAAATACCCACCCACGCCCACTCCAAATACCCTACCCCTATTCTCCGCACCATTTCATTACCCCAAAAAAATCCTCCAAGTACTCCCTCCCCGTTCTTGTCTTCTCTAAATGCCTCTACCCCTTTTGCATAAAAAAATGACTTGAAAATGGATTTGAATTAAAAATTCGACCTCCATTGAAGGATTTTAAGCTTGAAAAAAATGGTGGGAGGTGGTGGCTTGAAAAATGGAGAAGAAGAAGAAAAAAGTAAAATAAAAAATGGCTAAATTAAGCCTTTCACGCGCTATTGCTGAGTGTATCACACTCACTTTGACATGTCAGCAAAAAGTATCGAAATGACACAACGGGACTCTACATGAGGTGTCTAAAATGAATATCGTCTAGTTGAGGTACCTAAGTGAAATTTGGTGCCAACTTTAGAGGGTCACCGATCGGTTTGTCCTTTGAATCAAGAACCTCCAATAATTAATCAATAATTATCCATCGCATTTTAATTTTAGTCAAATTTAGTTAATTGACTCAATTTGGTTATACCTATGTCCAATCCGGTTAGAGTAGCAACTCAAGTAGCCAAATTTTAAATAAAATGGGTCATCCTCTTAATTCTTACACACCTGCGTAGAGAGCACACATACACATATAATTTCATACATTCTCCCACTCTTTCCTCTCTCTTTTCCTTTCCCAACCCTCACGCTCGTCCCTCTCTATTCCGAAGAACAAAATAATCCCTCTTCCCCTTTACCATTCTATTCATCTTTTCCAACGAAAACAATCCATAACCCTAGCAATCCTAGTTGCATGGCGCAGACCCCCCATCACATGACTTTCCTTTTCCCCTCTTTTTGGCATCCAACCCATAACCCTAGACATTTTAGTTGTGCGGCGTCGACCCCCATCACGTGACTTTACCTTTCCCCTCTTTTAGACATCCAAAGCTGCCAAAGCAGTGTTCACTGTTCAACCTCGAAAACTGCTAGATTCAAGCTTAATCCGTCGGATTCTCGTACACTCAACTGGCCTCATCTCTTGACCTCTCCAAGTAGAATTCAAAAACTCAAACTTCACTCATCCCCTCCCCTAATTTAACTCTATAAAAACCCCTCTTATCTTCTGATTTGGATACGGTGGAGAGTCGAGCAATTAAGCTAAGAATAGCGTGTTCCTCACAATATCTGAAATATCAAAAGGTTTGCATCTAGTTTTCGAATCTCTTCTTGTTCTTCGGAGTTTCTATGTGGCTGGTGAAGTCCTCTTACTCATCATCTCAATCCACTTCTCCAAAAAAGGTAAAACCTTTCACTTTACGAATCTCTTTTCCTGTGTGTTCTTTAGGCATTCTGGATATAAGCTTAGGTATAATAGTTCTATTATGTCTCTCAGTATCTTATATATAAGTATTTTTTTTCTTATTTTCTAAGCTTGATATTTTGGCTCTTGGATATGGAATCTAGTTCATATATTTAATCTCCTTTCGATTCTGCTTCAACTCTTTATTACCTGTTTAACCTAGTTTAATTCGTATAGTTATGTCCTGAACTCATGTTATGACTTCTTTTTTCTTCAAATAAAGGTTGAGGTTTAAAGTTTTAATCCATTGATCCTTTCAAAATTTGAATCGAGTTTAGCTTAAAAGCTTAAAATTTGGTTAGTTTTTTGTTGTGGAAGTGGTAAGTATAGGTACTATGATGATCATTTTTGAATTGATTCATTTCCTTGCTTATTATATATGATATGATGTTGTGACTCTATTCACGTTTGAGACATGCTTGGTTCGATTCTGGAGAATGGGGTGTTGCCTATCAGTTTGAGATTAGCATCAAGACGCAAAGGAACATATCATTATGTCATGACCCACCACATCATCATGTCACTTAAGCATCACGTGGCATAAATTTGTCCATATAGAAGGCTTACATTGGAAGAACAATAGTACTTTGTGTAATATTCTAGAAATATAGGGAGAATTCATTGGAAGACCTTAGAATTTCATGGATATACATGGAAAGTCCTTGCAACATTCTAGTTGTGTATAATATTCTAGAATGAGGACTTATTTATAAATATGTAGTTACTTATATAACAATTATTATTTACATATTAGCCCCTAAGTTAGTACTATAAATAGAGGGAAAAACATTTGTAAATTTATCAAGCAAGAATCAAGCAATCTTCCGAGAAATACAAAAATCTTCTTATAAATTATCGTATGTCTTTCTTCATTCTCTTAGCAATCGAGTATTAAAAGGCTTACTTAATCTTGAAATATCGTGAAAGATTCGTGAGCAAGTACTCAAGTACCGCACGGTGTGCTTAGTAGAAGTCTAAGACCATGACAACATGGTATTAGAGTAGAGGTTGATACTAAGGGAATGACAAACGAGGAAGACATCAACGTTGCTAGTACCACCAATGTTAGGCATGATGGTAGAAAGAAGCACCAAAAAGGGAGGAAGTATCTTAAGAAGAATGAGGAATTGTTGTCTGACCCTATAGTAAGAAATGCACTAACATCCCACTCACATTCAACCACTATGGCAAGTGATGATGAACGTAAAGAACAATCCGTAGACGTTACGCCTGGAATAGATAGATTGCGAGGGTTGACACGACAAGGCAAGCTATGGAGATTTTAGACAGACACTTGAACAGGGTCAATGACAAGTTCAAGACTCTTGAGGAGAATGACAACATCCGCAAAAAGTTGGAGGCACGTAAGCATGCGAAATATGAGATGAAGGAAATCATCACTTCCTTGGAGTGTCGGCTCATGGATGAATTAATTAAAATTAAAACCATGATGGTCGAGATGGAAGCGCTCAAGGGATGAACTGAAGCTGGAGGATATGCGATGTCCAATGGAGATAGAGAGGCCAAGATTCAGGCTCCCAAGCCACCGATGTTCATAGGCACTCGTTACAAGAGGTGGAGAATTTTCTTTTGCACTTGGAAAATTACTTCAAGTGTAACAAAGTGAAGAGGGACGAGAACAAAATCAACACTATCGTGTTGTACCTCTCAAAGATGGAAGATGGCCATGCTCTGGTGAAAGCAAAAGAAGTCTAAGGTAAGGAAGAGGTTTTGCACCATCAACACATGGGATCATGTCAAGACCCAAGCTACATTCTAAATGTGATATGGTGAATAAAGTCCCGAGAGACCCTAAACAATCCACTTGACATAAGTAATACTAAGAATTGAGAGAAAACAAGATAATAGTCTCAATCAACATCATTGATACCAAATAAACAATGTAACTCACAAGTCTGACATAAGCCTTTAAATCATAGTATGTGGCTAGGACAAACCCCTAGCTCACAAGGAATTTGAAAACTACAATGACATGAAAATAAAGTAACATAGGTGGCATGACCCTACGAACATGAGGACTCACCAATCTTTAACGCAGAATCAATCCACTAGCCACGTGCGTGTGAAGGAACATTTGACCCTATATTATAAAGCAATATAGGTACACAAAATGGTATGCGTTAGTACATTGAATGTACTGAGTATGAGGAAAATGCATAAACATAAACGTGAAAATATAATGGACTTAAAACAGGAGAATGCATGACCAAGTAAAGCGTAATAAAGCTTATCAAACCAAAATTATGAATCATGAAAATAAAGTCAATGTAACATTTGAAGGGTCAGAAGAAAGCTTAAGTCAAATCATTTAGGAAGTCATAAAACTTTTGAATAAATTATAGTTTATTTGTGGGATATTTTACCATTAACCAACATAGACCATGTGAGCTATAACATGGAATCTGGTGTCTTCACCACACCAAAAAGAGGTTTTCCTACTTGCCAAGGTAAGAACCATACATATTAGCTTAGGTGGATCCACTAGCTATGTCTGTCAAAGACAAGTCCTATGGGGGCACGTAGTTAGGGACAAAGAGATTGCTTTAAAGATTAAACCTCTACTAACAGTAAAGTCTCCATTTGAAAGTCCTCTCGGTGCTAGTAAAATCTCAACGGAAAAGATACATAATCATATCATAACATATTACTTGGAATGGTAGGAATCTATCAATACCAACCCAATCATAAGCTTTATATCATAGAATAGTTCCTTTCAAAACTATGATTTCATAACATGTTCATAAATACACTTGCCTATCTAATGTCACGCCCTGAGGCTACCCCCTAGACGTAACACGAGACCTAGGATCACAAGTGACCCAGAGCTAACCCTGAGTCTGGCATATCACAAGCATACTGAATAGATAACAAAGATAAGCGGAAACATAACTAATAAATGAGTCCAAAATTAAGGACTCCAAACCTTTAATAATTCTAAACATGTCAATGGGAAGCAACCCCAAACAAGTGAATACTGACTCTATGTCTGAAAGCCTCTACTACTGATGAGCTGCTGGGGCAAGTCCCCAACTAACTCTAAAAATACTGAAAATAAACTAACTAAACCAAACATAAAGAAACGCCTTCGAACTATGATAACTCACCACTAAAGCTGCTGAGTATAGGTTGGAAATCGAACTAAGCGTGAGCTGAATGCTGAGTGTCTGAACCTACATCATAAATTGATGTAGCGCAAAGTATGCGTCAGTACTTGGAATGTACTGAGCATGCAGGATATAGATACTGAGTTGAGCAATGATATAACTGAGAAATACCCTTTGGAACGAAAGTAGGCCCTAGCTTCTAAATAAGTCATTCAATGAACTAACTATACTTGAGATGTGAGCTATACCTATTCATTATACTTAAGTGTAACTGAAAAGTTAAGCTAAATGCAATGACCAAGTACTAATCATGTAGCTAATATGTTGAACTGAATACGGAAATGAATACTGATAACATGGTCAATGTAATAAAAGTATGACTTTGGGAGCTACTATTAACCGACATAAACCACATGACTTAAATGTGGAGTCTGATGTATACGCCCCATCGAGAGGACCCAATATACCTTTCGAGGGGTATAGAGGCATGACTATGGTGTGCTCACTGAATATGATGCCAAACCGAGGGGACTTATGAACCTACGTGGGCACGTAGTTCTGGAACTTTGAGGGTACGCTGAACCCTAGTCCAATTCGGTGCTAAGTCTACTCCCAACTGAATATTCATGAAGCTGAAATGTATTAAATACTGGATAGCTCAAAACACTGACATGCTAACTGAGAATGCAACATTTATATATTGAGAATATGGCATTCGAAATCTGAAGCATTAATTTCTGTTTTGTTGGCCTAGCAAGTATAATTCATGAACTAGGATAAATTTACACAAGCTAGGGTTCTGAGTGCTATGCATGGAATTATACTAAATTATCAAGAAACAAGTTATTTAGATCAAAGGAACCATAATCACAATAAATCTTGAAAATCTAGAAACCTGTTGCGCCCAGATGCACATGCATGTGTACGTGGTCGCTCAAGTAGTAAATCGACTCTTTCGAGCCGGATTATCGAACCCAAAGGACTTCAAATCAACAAACACTAACTTTGTTGTAACTAAAATAAATTTACTTATGTGACATACAATTTCAGGAATTTGTTTGTATTAACTATGTTAAACAATTTCAATTATTAACTACTAACACTTAAATCAGTTACAAACGGGGATTTCACAATTTGGGAAATCTTCTAGGGTTGTAGCATGCACCGATTTCAAACATAATAACAGCTTATTCCAGCATTCGACATGTTAACCTCATTATTAATTCACAAGGTAGAATTTACGATCATGGTCTCCTGACCTTTAATCGTCTACCGCCATCGACAACCTAACTACATCGTTGAGCGGGGATAGGCATGAACCAATCGTGGAGCATTACGCTATCCTCTTGTATATTAACCAAATGACGCATATAGGTATATTCTTATCCTATATACGAAACACTCTAAGTTTTACTCTAGAATGAACACGTTCCTCACATTCCTTGGTCTATCCCTCTATTCGTCTTCTGAGTTCAAGAGCGGACAACTAATTTATTTTAATGTTGATCAGGCATCAAAATAGCAAAAACTAGAATGCAAGCATAAATCATAAGAAAACCCGTCTCATGCTAGAAATAAATAATATTATGCCATCAATTGTAGCCACAACCCTAGAATAAGGGAATTTAGCTACTCATAGTATGAATCATCATCAAATAATGTTCAAAAATCATTAAAGTGTTTACCAAAATGAAAAAGTAGAAGAAAAGCCCTAGAGTTTGTCAGCAAAATCGCCCAAATCGTGTTCTCCCGTTATTCAAAAACTTAATATTGATAAAAGAAATCAGCTGGACTATTTATAGTCTGAAATAAAACACGTGGTAAAATTCAGGAGTCCAGGTCCGCGATGCGGACCTGTTCCCTCGCTGCACATTACGAAAATGTTGATCCATCTCCGCTACGCGCTCCCATCGCGCACTCTACTATTGTGTGAAATTTATTTTCTACACTCTGGCTTCAGCTCCGCGACGCAGAGGTGCTCCCTCACAATGCATTTTTCAGCTTCTTGGCCATTTCGCCTTAGTAACTTCGACTTTTATTTTCCAACATCTTAGATGCTTTCCTTTTTAGCTCCTTTTGCTTTATTTTCGCCCTACAAACTCCTAATCATCTTGGTTAGAGGAAACACAATCAATTGACTCTAAAATTGCAATTCAAACTAGGAATTGAATCTCAAACTTGGTTATAAATATGGAATAAATTGGTAATTAGGCGCATAAATACGCCTAAGATCACCACCCGACACTTAAAGCTTTGTTCGTCCTCGAACAATTCCACACTTTCATGCATGCGACGACTCTACTACACTTCCAACTAAGGACATTCAAGCTTCGGCCACAACAACCACAAGAGCTTCACAACAAACATGGCAACACTATGCATTCACCAGGACGACTCGTGCAAAACCTTCTAGCCTCAAGAATCGACTCTATAATGCGGCAAACTCATGCATAATCCTCGGTCACACAGTTACATAAGTTACCAGTTCCTCATTGAACATGTGCCCTCACCACAAGAAACACTCCGAAATACTCACACATGGAAATTTAAACAATAACTGAGGTAAGGATCACATTTCACTCACTCTCCCAAAAGAATTCACATGCCACCAACAATGAACCATCTGCTTGCCCTTAGTGTACTATGCCACTACTTTCAAGAATACATGAGTTCAAGATCAACTAGGTCTTTAAGGGTTGTAATGTAGGCTCAGGTATGGGTAGGTACTATTTTTGGCTATGAACAGTGACTGCATTCCCAAGCGCCTTAATACATGACAATGCTCATTCTTGAACCTTCTTTAAACAACCTCATTTTTATTTATTTTACCCCTTTACTCTGAGCTATTCAACACTTTGTTGTATTGCCTTCACACTTTATTCAATTTTATATATATATATATATATATATATATATATATATATATATATTTAAATTATGTTTTTTTAAACACTCTGAGGCTTCATACTTGCTCTTCTCTTTCCTTCACTATTGTCCGCCTAAAACGCTTAGGAGCTTTTGGATCAAATTAAAAGGCCCTAGAAAGAACGGGAATAAGCTTTATACTAGGCTACCAAAGAACAAGTCAAAGGCTCAAAGGGGCTTTACTAGGGATATATATCATGGTGGGTACAAGAAGAAAACAAAACAAGGTTATCAAAGAAAGACCTATATCACTTCCTCAACTCCTTATCCTATCTTTCGTTTTACAGACACACCGGGCAAGTTCTGGACATCAATTAGCGGCATGGAATACAGCAAACCTCACACACATGGCACATAGTCAAGTCAAAACTAATCACTTTGGACTTTTTCCCAAACACTAGCATGAATTCATTTTAAGCATGCACCGTTTTAGAATCACATAAAAGAGCCTAGATGTCTCAACACAGAGTCATTCCTTTATTTTCATATTTCAGCCTAGTCTCAATGCATTTGTGCAGCCTAAGCAAGTTGTCAACCCTACAAACCCAATGACAGAAATTGCCCTTAAGACGGTCGTCATCCATCTATAATAGGGAAATGTGACTAAATTATGACAATTGATTCAATCCTAAAAGAAAAACAAAATCTTTTTTTTGTACAGTTCAACGGGACTATCCTTGGCCAAAGAACCGAAAACAACTTCCAAGTAACCCAAAACAAAATCAACAACTAAAATAGCAAAACAAATTTATTTACACAAATATATTTCACCCCACCCCACACTTAAAAATGTAGCACTGTCCCCAGTGCGACACATATATCAAAATGAAAACAAAGTAGGATGGTTACTTCCCTGATTACTCGTCCATGTCAGCATCACCTTCGGTTCCGTCAAGAACCAAAGTTTCAACCTCGTCCTCGTCATAATCAGATTCACTGTCTGACATGGTTCTCCTCTTGTCCTCATCAGTGGGGACATCATCCCATACTGGCTCCAGAAATGCAGGCCCGAGTCCCAGTAGTGCTTTAGCGTTCTCATTGAGGGGGTACCTAGTTTCAATTTCACTCAACTGCTCCTTAGTGGAAGGTCATTTCACTCAACTGCTCCTCAGTGGAAGGTCGGCACCCATTTCTATGGCGTAATATTTCAAGTCCAAATATGTGAGCCGTAATCATATCATCCCTCCTGTTGCGCTCTCCTATAGTGAGGGTGGGTCCATGCACATTTTCAGGCCCCTTTGTCTTCGTGATATCCAACGGTGTGGTAAACAAGGGCGCCATGTAATCAACACTTTTCTCTGGCACTCCTTCTCTCCTACATAAACTAGTGATTAATCCCCCCAAAACATACGTCCGGCTTCTATGCACTCTAGCCTTCTGCATGGCCGATTTCAACACCGCTCCCACATTGATGGGCAGATCCTTTATCAGAGCATAGACCAAGCACACTCGGTCTCTTTTCACCTCAGTGAAATGCAGCCCCGGTATCAAGCAGTTCATGACAATTTTTAGCCACACCCGGGCTTCCCGTTCATGTGGGCATATAGATAGGATTGATGATAGCCGCGGTGCCCATGCCGAATCCACTTAGCAGTGGACTGTATCCCACACAAAGTGTGTCAAATCTACTGATATGGAGGGCTGATGTTTAACCCAGTCAAGATATCAGAAGGGGCTTCTACAGTGCCCAGTACTTGATTTATAGTTGAGGGTGTAAGCGGGACCTCCACGCCACGTATTGTTACAAAATGAGACCGAGCTTCAGGTTTCCAATTATCATAGAATTCCCGAACCACCCTCACATTGCACTCCGAAGGATCGTGAAAGATGAATCCCATGTGCAATTCTTGCAGACGGCCCATAATTCAAGGGAAATCCCTCTCCAACTGAGCATCATCAAGCACCACATCCGAAAAGTACGTGTGGGTTTTATACCACTTTTTTCCCTCAGAAATAACTGCCTTAGCACCGTAGCGTTGAGTCTGCCCTCGTGGGACTGCAGGTGCTGGAGGGATGGTTGTTCCAGTCCTCACTCTCTTTTGGCTGCTAGACACAACCACTTTGCCAGATCTTTGTGTTCCAGACATGATATCCTGCAATCAGACAGTTATAATTTTAGTCAGTGAGACCCAATCACCAAAACTCACCCCACACTTATTATTCAACATATATTTCACACACAATCATGGTTGTCACATTGCCCATTGTTATTGTAAGCATATTATTTTCACACCCATCACAATTCAAGCACACAAAGCCATTGTTAATATGATTCTACTCAAGAATTTGAACCAACAGAGTACTCAAGACTTCACAAAATCCCAATTTCACCCCCAATGACTTAATGAAATCCCCTTTAAAATTCAATCAAGATCCTTCAGACAAAGTTCATAGCCATGGGTACCATAAAATAGGTTGAAGAACTGAATCTTTTCCCCCATTACCATATTTTCCACAAGGTACCATCAATTTCAACAATCCCACCCATCAATAACATGAATACAAGCACTAACTTCACTAATTCATCCCAAAGAAAGAACAAAAGGAGTAGGAAACATACCTTTAGTACTAGAATGATAAAAATCTAAGAACTTGATGAAGAAATTCCAACTTCGCGACACGGATTTGCTTTGAAAGAAAGGAGTTAGGGTTGAAGAGGGACAGAAACTTTTGAATTTCTTGAAATAAATGGGGTATTTGGGGCGTGTTTGGGAATTAAAAGGGATTGGGGGTCGGTTTATACCATATTAGTCAGGTAAAACCCGACTTTTTAATGAAAAACCCAAAAAAACTTACCAGGTCCACGAAGCGGAGCTGTCGCGGACTCCACTGTTATCAATTTCCCATCGTCGCATCATCAAGGAACAAGTCCACGACGCGGAGCTGTCGCGGACTACACTTGGCTTCTTCATTTATCCTCCTTTGGCGACCATCACGCTGCAGAACCAAGTCCATGACGCGCCCAGGTCGCGGACTCCACTGTTTCTCGCCAATTGTTTTTTAACTTACAAGATACAGATGCAACAGTTAAACTAACCAAGTGTACTACTATAAAATAAACTAATCCTACCAAAATTAAAATAAACAAACATCTCGCTAATGTACAAAATCACGGGTTGCCTCCCGAGTAGCGCCTGATTTAACGTCGCGGCACGACTCAGCTTCCCCTATCATTCATTGCTCAACTCCAACACATCTTCCTCACGATCTACCTCTTATCTGAAGTAGTGCTTCACCCTTTGTCCATTCACTATAACCGTGTACTGTTTCCCTTCATTCCATAACTCTACGGCTCCATGGTTGGTCATCGCACCACCTCGAATGGTCCGCTCCATTTTGACTTCAACTTACCTGGAAACAACCTCAACCTAGAGTTAAACAACAATACCTTTTGACCAGGCTCAAAGACTCATGATACAATATGCTTATCATGCTAACGTTTAGTCTTCTCCTTATTGAGCTTCGCATTCTCATAAGCATGGAGTCTGAACTGCTCCAATTCATGTAGCTGGCCCATCCATTTTATCCCGGCTAACTTCGGATCCAGATTCAACTTCTTCACTACCCAGTAAGCCTAATGTTCTAATTTAGCTGGTAGGTGGCACGCTTTACCAAACACCAAGTGATAGGGAGAAGTCTCTATTGGCGTCTTATATGTTGTCATGTACGCCCATAGTGCATCATCTAGCTTCATTGCCCAATCCTTCCGTTGGGCATTCACTGTTTTCAACAGAATCTGCTTCACCTCACGGTTTAACACTACTACCTGGCCACTGGTTTGAGGGTGATACGTTGTAGCCACCTTGTGCTTGACTCCATATTTAGCTAAGAGATTCTTCACCAATTGATTTATGAAGTGTGTGCCCCCATCACTGATTATTTCTCTAGGAGTTCCAAACCGCGTGACGATGTGTTTCTTCAATAACTTCATCACCACTTTGGCATCGTTTGTAGGTAGAGCCACTACCTCAACCCTCTTTGACACGTAATCCACAGCCACAAGGATATATTGATTACCATTGGATGGTGGGAATGGTCCCATGAAGTCAATCTCCCAGGCATCAAATATTTCAACCTCCAAGATGTTGTGCAATGGCATCTCATGTCGTCTGGAAATAGTTCCCATCCTCTAGCATTGATCACAGCTTTTCACATAACCTGCATCATCTTTGAACAAAGTAGGCCAGAAAAAACCTGATTGGAGCACTTTATGGGCAGTGTGCTCACCTCCAAGATGACCCCCATATGCAGACGAGTGGCAACTATCCATCATTTGTCTCATCTCAGACTCAGGTACACACCTCCCCATCATTTTGTCAGGTCCCTGCTAGAACAAATAAGGCTCATATTATATGTAGAAACGAGCATCATAAGTCATCCTCTTCTTTTGATGGGTGGTTGCATCTGGTGGAAACACTCCGCTCACCAAGTAGTTAGCAATATCCGCATACCACGGTAATTCAATCACCTCTAAAGCCAATAATTGTTCATCAGGAAACTCTTCCCGAATCTGCCTTTGCTCACCCACATGCGACGAACTCTCCAACCTGGACAAGTGATCTGCAATCTGATTTTTAGAACCTTTCGTTCCTTGATCGCTATGTCGAACTCTTGCAGCAACAGAATCCATCTAATCAACCGTGGCTTTGCATCCTTCTTATTGAAGAGCTACATGATAGTTGTATGGTCAGTATAAACAACAACTTTAGTCCCTACCAAGTAAGATCTGAACTTGTCAAAGGCATAGACCAAGGCTAGCATTTCCTTCTCGGTCACTGTGTAGTTATCTTGAGCTGCATCCAGTGTTTTGCTCGCATAATAGATTGAGTGAAACACTTTATCCTTCATTTGCCCTAACACTTCCCTTAGATCCACATCACTTGCGTCACACATTAGCTCAAACAGAAGCTCCCAATTTGGGGAGGTCAAGATTGGAGCATCTATCAAATTCTTCTTCAAAGCCTCAAAAGCTCGAATGCATTGTTCATCAAAGACGAATTTCATTTCCTTCTCTAGTAAACTGCACATAGGCCTTGCAGTCTTAGAGAAATCTTTAATGAATCTCCTGTAAAATCCAGCATGACCCAGAAAGCTTCTCACCTCTTTTACCGAGACTGTGGGGGTAGCTTTTCAATGACCTCCACTTTTGCACGATCAACTTCCAGCCCTTACTTGGACACCTTATGGCCCAATACAATTCCTTTCTTCACTAGAAAATGACATTTTCCCCAGTTTAGGACGAGATTAGTTTCCTCACATCTAGCAAACACCTTATCCAAATTTTCCAGACACTTGTCAAAAGACTCCCCAAAGACTGAGAAGTCATCCATGAATATCTCCACAAAATCATCGACCATATCATGAAAAATGGCCATCATGCATCTTTGGAATGTGGATGGGGCATTACATAGCCCAAACGGCATTCACTTGAAGGTATATGTTCATGGTGGTAATCTACTTGGTAATGCAGAAAGGGTTCAGAATCCACCATCACCGAGGTTTCATGAGCATTACAGGGCTGATTATGATGCGACCACCTCAGATGGTCCTATTGTTCTTCCATCTCTACCTCCAGGTAATACATTCGTGGTCTAGCAGTTTGATACATATGCTTACAGCGAGAGGGTTTTTTGCTGGGTTCGCTTCAGAGGATCCTTATGTTCATATGGCTAAACTTTCCAGTGTGTGTAAAAGTTGTGTTGGGTGACCAGCGTTAGATATGGATGTTATAGGTCTGAGGGTCTTCCCACTATCATTAATCGGTGATGCTGCAGTGTGGTTTTTTGAGTTACCATACAATTCGATCTACACTTGGGATAAGATGCATAAGGTATTCACAGTGAGGTACTTTCCGATGTCCAAAAAGCTCAATCATAAGGATAAATTGAACAACTTCACCGTATTACCAGGAGAGTCGATCAACATTTCTTGGGACAGGTTCACTGGATTCATCAGAAATGTTCCAAATCACTGCATTGATGATGAGTCGTTGAAAGAGTATTTCTATAGAGGGCATGATGACAATGGAAGGGCTGTGCTTGATACTATTGTTGGAGGATCAGATTGTGAGTGCACCTTTGAGGAGATAACTGAGAAGCTTGAGAGGATTTCCCAAAACAACAAAGCCTGGAGCACTAGAAAGGCAAACACTAGTAGGACCACGTTCGATGTTCAAGACTCACCCAACCAAGCCAATGATGACATTTGGGAAGTGATGGCACAAATGAGAACATAATTAGGCTTGGTACTAAAACATGTGAGTGGGAGTGCGGAAAAGGTAAACGTTGTGAATTATCTGACTAGATCTCCACCACCACCAGTTGAGGAGTGTTACTATGAGAAGGATGTGTACTTGGTAAATTATCAGACGAGGGTTTTCCGAACCAACGCCCAAGGTTCCAACTTGGATAATTGGCGCCAAGGTCAAGGAAACTAAGGTCGGAACTATGAGAACTACAACCGCGAGCGTAACTATGTCCGGGATGGGAACTACAATCGCGACAACAACTACAACCGAAACAACTATGGCAAAACGAATGATAAGGTTGGTCCTTATGTTCCTCCTGGTAATAGAGAGGGTGGTAATAGTATGTCACGAATTGAGGGTATGATGCAGAAGATGATGAAGAGGTTTGATGCAACTAATGAGAATGTGAAAGAAATGCGAAACGACTTGTCTGGAGTAGGTCAGAAAGTTGATGCCCATGTAGTTACTATCAAGCAACTTGAGCAGCAGTTTAGTCAGTTGTCCACCAATGCAAATCCATGTCAGCCTGGCACACTTCCTAGCAACACCATCCAGAATCTGAAAAATGATGGGCATTGTATGGCAGTCACTACTCGCGGAGGAAAGCAGACCATTGATCCACCCATGCCGTCTGAGGTTGATAAGGTGGTAGAGAATGATGAGGATGAGATTGAGGTTACTGAATCCCCAAAAGATAGTGCTGAAAAGGAAGCTGAGGTGACTCAAAAAGTTGTTCCTATGCCTAGACCTCTGCCTCCATTTCCACAGAGATTGGTGAAAAAGACCGAAGAGGGCAAATACAGCAGGTTCATAACTATGTTGAAGCAACTTTCCATCAATGTTCCTTTGATAGAAGCTTAGGAGCAGATGCCTGGGTATGCGAAATTTATGAAAGATTTGGTGACCAAAAAGAGGGTTGTGAGTTTCGAGAATGACCAAAATTTGATACGCTCAAATTACACCTCCCTAAAGAAGTATAAGCGATCGTTATCAAGTAAAGAACCCAACTTGTAACTTGGGGTCGATCCCACGAGGAAAATGATTTAGACTTAACTTTAACTAACAATTATATCTATTTATTCAAATTATTTCCGAAGGAAAGTAAACAGGGGGGGATTTTGTAACTAAGTAACAATTTAAAATGCTTAAGTAACAAGTAGACAAGATTCAACTTTGTTATATCAATATGAGAAAGAAACTAGGGCGTATGTGTTCCCCATAAGCTCTTAACGCGGTAATCCTAATAATAGTAATCATTTCCTAGTGTTTTACATGCAAAGTTGGTGAGTTAGTATCCCTAAGTGATTGGTCCTCCAAGTAGGGAATTTCACTTCGCACCTTGGTCCAGCTACTAGTGTTTGCTTTACTAAACCTCACCTTTTACCTCAGATTAGTCATCAAATCAATGTATGGCTTAGTTTTCACCCTCACTCCAATTGATATTAGACTATTAGATATCATCCACTAAATTTCTATTGTTAATTCTTTTCTCATTAACTACCTCCTTGGTCCGGCAAGTAGCAACGAGGCGAGTTCTAACGCGTGCACTCGTTAAAAAGACTTCTAAGCGAAAGAATTAAGAATACATGCATAAACACTATTCCAGAATTACTTAATTATTATTCATACTTTGTTAATTGCTCATGATTCCCACAACCCTAGTTGTGGATTTAGCTACTCATGCTTGAAATATCACAATTCATAATTAATTTAAAAGAGTTCATGAACTTACAAGTAGAATAGATGAAAACCCGAATCTTGAATTGAAATTCAAAGTGAAAATTGTATCAAACGAATTCCGAAAATCAAATTGCTAAAGTTTGCAAGTTAATTCCCAAAAAAAACAAAAACTAAGAGTTTACAATAATGTCTAACCCCAAATAAGAAGAAGAAAAGAACCCTAAAAAGTGTCTACTATTAATGGTTTCCTTTCCAAATAATTATTTCTATGCACTATTTATAGATATAGAAAATCCTAAATAAAATAACTGAGTCCAAATTAAATTAGGAATCCAAAACCAAAAGGAATTGGATTCCCTGTTTTTTTTTTCGCCGCGTGAGCTGTCCGCGTGAAAGTTGAAACCGCCTCAAATTATTTGATTCTGCACGGCCATACATCAATTGGCCAGTGCCTTTAGAGATTGCCATGTGGCAGCTTATTCCTTCAACTTCAATTCTTTTGCAATTCAGGTATATTAAATATTATTATATTTAATTTAATTCATTAAGTTGCCTGCTTGATTTTCTTCTTCAACCTTCCATCTTTAATTCGTTTTAGCTCCAAACTTCTTCATTTTTCCACTAATTTAATCCTACAAATAAAATATACTATTTAGCACAATTTATAAAATTCATGCTAAAAAAGGACAAATATAAATAATAAATGTGAGGTAAATAATGATAAAAATATATATTTTTGACCTCACATCATTGGGGCATATAGCCCAAACGACATTCGATTGAAGGCATATGTTCCATACGGGCAAGTGAATGTGGTTTTCTCCTGGTCTTCTAGCGCAATCACAATTGGGTTATATCCTGAATAACCATCCAGGAAATAATAATATTCTTGCACAGCTAACCTGTCCAACATTTGATCAATGAAAGGAACGGGGTAGTGGTCCTTTCTGGTGGCCTCATTCAGTTTCCTGTAATCCATGCATATGCGCCACCCTGTCACTGTCCTGGTTGGAATCAACTCATTCTTTTCATTGGTGATTATTGTCATGCCTCCTTTTTTAGGCACACACTGAACCGGGCTGTCCCACTTGCTGTCTGAAATGGGGTATACAATACCTGCGTCTAGCAATTTAATAACTTCCTTGCGCACCACATCTTTCATCACTGGATTAAATCTGCGCTGAGGTTGTACACTTGACTTATGGCCCTCCTTCATGAATATCATGTGCATGTATAAGGCTGGGCTGATGCCATGTATGTCAGCCATCTGCCAGCCTATCACCTTTTTCCTCTTCCTCAACACTTTCAGATAGGCTTCCACCTGCACTTCAGACAAAGCAGCAGAAAGGATTACAAGTAATGTTTCATTAGCACCTTAAAATGCATACCTGAGATGAGAGTGAAGAGCTTTCAGCTCCAACTTCGGTGCTTCCTCAATTGATGGCTTGGGAGGGGGTCGCAAGACCCTATTTAATGGCTCCACAAACTTGTGAAGCATACTCACATTTGGGACATCTAAATATTCGCCAGCTCCTAGGCTTCAGCATCCCCCTCTATATCCTGCCCAATCAATACTCTTTCTAACGGGTCATGTGCTTCAATATATTTGGTTGTTGTTTCCTCATCAATAACTGTGATTGCTGATAACTCATCATAGATCGTCGGCAACTTCATTGCCTTGTACACATCAAAGACCTCTACTTTGTCATGAGCTCTCATTGTCAGCCTACCAGCCGCCACATCAATCAACGCACCCCAGTCGCTAAGAACTGATGTCCCAAAATAAATGGGACCTCTGGGTCAGGCTCAAAATCCAAGATGACAAAGTCTACGGGGAAAATAAGAGTTCCCACTTGGACTAAGACATCCTCAATAACACCGTCTGGCCTTGCTACCGAGCGGTCAGCTAATTGCAACATTATGGTTGTGGGCTTGGACATTCCTAGCCCCAACTTAAGAAACATAGACGTAGGCATCAAGTTGATACTTGCGCCCAAATCGCACAGCCCTCTTGCCTCAATGCACTTGCCAATTTTTATTTGCACAGTAAAACTCCCTGGATCTTTCAACTTAGTTGGGAGCTTATTCTGGATCCTAGAACTGCACTCCTCAGTGAGTGTCACTATTGCATACTCCGCCAATCTACTCTTGTTAGCCACAATATATTTCACATACTTGGCATACTTAGTAATGCCCTGCAACACATCAATCAAAGGCAAGTTGACATGTACCTGTATAAGGAGTTCGGTAAACTTACCAAAACATTCCTCCTCCTTCTACTTTTTGAATTTCTGTGGGAATGGAGGAGGTGGTTTGCTTTTGGTTCATCATAACCCCTTGGCTCACTCGGTCCAGCTTCCTCTATTTGCTTCCCCTTGTCTTCAACAATTTTTGTTTTTGGGGTCAACTCTTCCAAGGGACGACCACTACGGGTACTCACAACATTTACCTGTTTTGGGTTTGGATCAGTGTTTTCAGGTAAACCTCCATGTGGTCGAGAATTCTGGGTACTGTCAAACTGCCTAAACTGCTTGTCCAAATTCTGGGTAGCTAGTTGGTTGTTTCGAACATCTGCTGCCAACTTAGCTTGGTCAACCATGATTTGTTTTAGCATGTCCTCCACACTCATATCACCCTGCTTAGCAACTTGCTGATTAACATGGCCTTGCTGATAGTAATGTTGTCCACCACCTTGCGGCATGTACTGGTTCTGTCCTTGGTGTTTATTCTGATTACCACCCCATGAAAAGTTTGGGTGGTTCCTCCAGCTCAAATTCTAGGTGTTGCCATAATTTTGGTGCATCCATCCTAGCTGTGCATTACCTACCAAATTTACAGATTCTGGATTTGCTCTGCATACCTCAGCAGTGTGATCTCCACCTCCACATACTTCACACCATGTTGGTGGCTGTTGTACCACATTAACTTGAGCTTGCTGTTGTCCTAGTAACAAGTTGCTGAAGTGCGTAGTCATCATATTTTGCATTGCAACAATTTGTGCAGTTAAGGCTGTCATTGCATCTACTTCCAACACTCCAACAGTTTTTTGTACGACTGGTTTAGCTCCTCCTCCATTCCACTCGGGATTACCTTGTGAAATTCTGTTCAGTAGGGTAAACAGCTCAACATATGTCTTCTCCAAAGCCTGTCCACCTGCAGCAGAATCAAGTAAATTTTTTTGTGTTTGGTTCCAATCCTTCAATGAAGGTGTGGACCAACACCTCGTTAGCTTGATGATGGTGTGAACAACTTAGCAACATGGATTTAAACCTGTCCCAAGCTTGGTACAAGTTTTCCCCTCCTTTCTGTCGGAAGCTTAATATATCACTTCTCAATTTGGCTGTTTTCCCAGATGGAAAAACCTTATCAAGAATTTCCGTGCAACATCATCCGAAGATGTTATAGAGTTTGCATGCTCAGAGTTCAACCATTTTTTTGCTTCCCCTAGCAGAGAAAAGGGAAATAGGGTGAGTCTCACATAATCGGAGTTCACTCCAGTAGGAGTGCACGTGTCACTAATCTAGAGGAAATTCTGAATGTGCACTTTTGGATCCTCATGTGATAGACCAGTGAACTGTCCACTTGTGTGTAATAGTTGCACCATACTCTGCTTCAGTTCCAATCTCCCACCAACTGCAGGTTTCTGAATAAAAGATGTAACACTGGTGGTGCGTGGGATTGCCGCGTCTCTCACTTTCATCTCTGCCATCAGTGCATGTGCATCTTGTTCCACCTTTTCTTCAGGGGTTACTGGTTCACTAGCGACAAGAGGAACATGATATTTGAGTAGTCTTTTCCTCCTTCGGTAACGAACAAATATTTCCGGTTCAGCTAGAGGCTCTACCAAGTCCTGGTCGTCTTCCAGTTTAAAATCTAAACACAACTTGTGAAATGAATAGCCAAGATCAAGTTGTCAACACTTGCATAAATAATTTAGAAACTCAAGATTTAAATATCTACCGAATTTAAAGTCCCTGGCAACGGCGCCAAAAACTTGTTACACCCAGATGCACACGCAAGTGTACATGGTCGCTCAAGTAGTACAACGGCTCTTTCGAGCCGGATTATCGAACCCAAAGGACTTCAAATCAACAAACACTAACTTTGTTGTAACTAAAATAAATTTACTTATGTGACATACAATTTCAAAAAATTATTTGTATTAACTATGTTAAACAATTTCAATTATTAACTACTAACACATAAATCAGTTACAAACGGGGATTTCACAATTTGGGAAATATTCCAGGGTGCATTCGACAGGTTAACCTCATTATTGATTCACAAGGTTGAATTTACGATCATGGTCTCCCGACCTCTAATCGCCTACCACCATTGACAACCTAACTACATCGTTGAGCGGGGATAGGCATGAACAAATCGCAGAGCATTACTCTATCATCTTGTACATTAACCAAACAAGGCATATAGGTATATTCCTATCCTATATACGAAACACTCTAAGTTTTACCCTAGAATGAACACGTTTCTCACATTTCTTGGTCTATCCCTTTATTCGTCTTCCGAGTTCAAGAGCGGACAACTAATTTATTTTAATGTTGATCAGGCATCAAAATAGCAAAAACTAGAATGCAAGCATAAATCATAAGAAAACCCGTCTCATGCTAGAAATAAATAATATTATGCCATCAATCGTAGCCACAACCCTAGAATAAGGGAATTTAGCTACTCATAGTATGAATCATCATCAAATAATGTTCAAAGATCATTTAAGTGTTTACCAAAATGAAAGAGTAGAAGAAAATCCCTAGAGTTCGTCAGCAAAATTGCCCAAATCGTGTTCCCATTTTTCAAAAACTTAATATTGATAAAAGAAATTAGCTGGACTATTTATAGTCTGAAATAAAACACGTGGTAAAATTCTGGAGTCCAAGTCTGCGACGCGGACCTGTCCCTCGCTGCACATTACAAAAATGTTAATCCATCTCCGCGACACGCTCCCATCGCGCAATCTACTGTTGTGTGAAATTCATTTTCCACACTCTGGCTTCAGCTCCGTGACGCTGAGGTGCTCCCTCACAGTGCATTTTTCAGCTTCTTGGCCATTTCGCCTTAGCAACTTTGACTTCTATTCCAAGTTCTTGGATGCTTTCCTTTTTATCTCCTTTTGCTTGCTTTTCGCCCTACAAACACCTAATCATCTTGGTTAGAGGAAACACAATCAATTGACTCTAAAATTTCAATTCAAACTAGGAATTTAATCTCGAACTTGGTTAAAAATATGGAATAAATTGGTAATTAGGCACATAAATACGCCTAAGAGCAAAACCCTAGGTCTGAACAGTTTATGAGAAATCAAAGAACTAACTGAATTATAGGGACCTAATGGGTGAAAGGAACCCATTAGTGAAATTCCACATACCTGGTGATGAAATCTATGGAGAAATCTTTTGCATTTTGGGGCTGAACTTTGAAGGATACTCTTGCTTGTTCTTGGGAGAAGCGGTTGACTTTTCCTCTTCTTTTCACTCTAAGTTGGGTGATTTTTGGAGAATGAGGGTTATGGGTATTGTCTGACAAGATTATTAGGCTAAGCCTGAGTAAACGACGTAGTTTAGGCATCAAACGATGTAGTGTAAGTGCCCAATGCATAGGGGAAACGACCAAAATGACCCTGACTTAAAACGAACGAAATGGCCTTCACTATGGGACTGACAGACCGCCAATAGGCCCGTCAACTGGGTTGTTATTATGGCCCTACCCAATATATCTCTACTGAAATGAGCATAACTTTTTACTCTGAGCTTGGATTTTAGAAAACTTAGCGGCGTTCGAAAGAGGACTCAAATATCTTTAATTTGATAGGTTATGAGCCACCGAATTCATTTTGTGCTAAAAGATATGACTGTTTGAAACCCATACTTAAAGACTGAAATGCCCCATTCACGGTCTACTTCACAGACCGTGTGAAGCACCACGGGCTGTGTAGGCCACCCTGGTTCTTCACAGTGAGTTGGTTGGTTCCTGGCTACTTTGACAGCCCACTTGACGGATCGTGTGGGGTTTCACAACCCGTGAAGGGGTCTATAGTCCTCCACATTCTGCCAATTATGAACCACGATGGCGGATGGCGGGTCGTGGTCCTGTACATGACCCATGGAACCCTCCGTGGTTCACCCTTTTCCCCTTGTTCAGTCTTAGTTAGATTTCTGAGGTGTTACAATCTAAGAATCTAAATCATGATCATCTTTATAGTGAGAAAACCTTTCACAAACATTTGATACTTTATCTAAAATCCTTAGTCTCATTGCCTGCAGGGAAAGAAGCCATTGGCTGCAAGTGAGAAATTTCTTGGGCACTTACCCAAGATTAGTAGCTAGTATGAAATTTCTTAGTCTGTATACATAAAATCCTTAGTCTCATTGCCTAGATTAGTAGCTAGTATGAAATTTCTTGGGCACTTACCCACATGATTTGGCCCATCTTTCTTTTCTCCATGAGAAAACACTGCTCAGTGAGACAATGTAGTCAAGTCAATAGCAGCCAGAGCATCCTTCATTAATAAATCTTTAATCTCATTCTGTATACATAATTTCATAATCATAGTGCATATTCATAACATAAGCATAATGCATGGGTTCATGTGAAATCAATTGGAAAATATGTAATTGAGTCAAATTGTGCATAATAAGACCAAATAATAACAATTGAATCATAATAAATTGACCTATAAAGATTTGACATAAAATCCTAGAAATTGAGTAAAGTTCAAAAGGAGAATTGAGTATCTTTTGGGACCCAATGGATGTAAGGAATCCATTGGTGAAGTTCTCACATACCTTAGCAATCAAAGCCCTAAAGAGTAGAGAAGAAAACTTGAAGCTTTAAAGAAACCCTAGCCTTTTACCTTGAGAGCTTTTGAGAGAATTTGGGGAAGATGAACTTGGAAGGAATTTGTGTTTTGAGTAAATGTGAAGGAATAGGTAGATTTAAGAGAGTAAAATAAGTTATAGGGGTAGTTTTAGGGTCAAAATGACATAGTTTGGAGGTTAAAAGGGTAGGAAATGACCAAAATACCCTTAATTAAAAACTACCGAACAGTACCTACGGAACGACCTACGGTCCGTAGAAACTTTTACAGGCCGTCTTGGTCATCCATAGAACCAAGTACTGAAACCCAAAAATCCATTCAATTTCAACAATTCCCTTCTATGGTTGTAGGACTTTCTAAGGGTCATGGACCCCTTCTCGTAGGACCTCATTTTCCAAAATATATCACCAAATATGGAACCGCTTCTATGGACCCCTTCCTACGGGCCGTAGGGACTTCTACGGAACGTCCTAGTGGTCAGTTGGAAATGTTCAGAAACTCAATTTCCACCTAACCTTAGGACCATTTCCTATGAATGCCTTCGACGGATTGTAGGACCTTGTATGGTTCGTAGGTGGCTTTTGTAGACCCAACATCAGTGCAAAAAATGTAACTTTTCCAATCTTTTTCAACTTACCAATTTCAAAGGTGTTACAATATCCTGTCCTTGGGAACATTCATCCTCGAATGAGACTCAAGCTAGCATGAATAGAGTAGGGAAAGAGATCTAACAACCCAACATGAATGCAAATCACACTAAAATACATAAAACCAAGGAGTAATCGACTCCAAGCTAAAACTTAGAAACAACTTTCATTCACTACAGGGAAAACTAAACATAATTAGAATTTTTTTTAAAAAGGTAATCAATTAGGGAATAACTTAACTCAACAAAATAAAACCTTTGATTTTTTTATAGGAGGTAATAACAAATCAAGAAACTAAAAAAATACTCTTTAGTTGTACAGTTTGGTGAGTTTCTCTCCATCGTTGTCATATAGAAATTCATGTATCTATTCTGTATAAAAAAAATTGAACTAATTGGCCTAGCTTAATCACTAAATTGGCTAGCAAAAATCTTCAGAAATCTGAATCTATCTATGACTAAATTTTCTTACTACAAAATTGACATGTGTTCACATACTAATTCCTGAATTCTCTCTGTTGTTGACGTAGACCATGACCTGTCACTCCAGTTCATTAATTCTTGAAACACCGGCGAGGGCAGTGATGTAATTGAACATGTTACGGAGGATTCAACAGAGTCATTAGATACTCAATCTGGAAAATCAAATAGACACCTAGGAGATTTTGAAGGAGTTCCACTCTCACATTTTTTTGTAATTTAATGTAATAGTATCATCTTGATCAGCAACAAAGGGATGTTTTAGAAGCATCTTAGTCGTCCATATTTTTTCGGGTCTTTCACAAAGCATTTTTTGAGAAAATCTTTTCCTACCTCCGAGAATTTTTCAGGAATTTCAGGAAATTGATCACCCAATCCAATTGTAGGCGTTACATGGATTCACTATTTCTAGCTAAAATCTGATGTATGAGTTGGTACACCTCAAATCATGCACTAATCCACTTTACCCAACCTCAATTGATTCTTTCAAACTAAATCAAAGTAAATGGGCAATTTCAGGGAGTGATCAATTCCATTAGGAAAGAAATTTAAGCATGAAATTGATAAGATATTCAAGAACCCATTTCATAAAAGAGAAGCATTCAATTAATTACAAAAACAAAAGAATAAAATCAACAACCCAATTGATTGTCTATTTCAGGCACAAAACCTCAAATCTCCAATGATCAATTATACCCATAATTCAAGCAATACAAAGCAAGGATATGAAGAAGGAGTAACAATTACTAAAATGGAGCTTTCAATCTTCAAACTCGAATGTGAATTGTGAGGAAACTTGCTATCCAAGCCTAAAACCCCAAGCTAAGAGTTCTTCCTTGTTTTCCAAGATGCCAATACTCAAAGATGTCTTCTCCAATTATCCCTCATCAGCTTTTGTGAGAATTGGGTCCAAAAATGCATGAAATTCTAACTTTGCCCCTGTTAAGATAACCGCTAGTCGCTAAAACGACCAGCAGTTCTCTAAAGCGAAAGTCGCTAATGCGATCTGGCTTCTCACAAAAGCGAATCCCGAGTTTCTTGAAATCTTCGCTAAAGCGAAGCCTGTGTGGTCGCAGAAGCAATCCCTTGACCTTTTGTTGACCCTCGCGGAAAAGACCCTCTGATCACTTAAGCGACATCAGAGAGTTTTTTCCTACTAGTTTTTTGCTCCTTTCCCACTCTTTTCCATCAATTTTTTTTAAGCCATCAATACCTGAAACAAACACATATCAATGGATAATTATCCTCCTTTTCTACTTAAGTGCCATAAAATTGCAAGAAAAAAGCCTCAAATGAGTCAAAATTCTTGATTTATCAAGAAAAAAATATGGAGCAAATTTTTTTTCTCAAAATATAAGTGTCTTTCACAATTTGATTCATTCTTCAAACCCATTAAGAGATTTTTAAGTAGAAAAAATAAATACACTTAATGACCTAATGTATGAACCATTCAGATTCAGTCCTCCATTAAGTGCAAACAAATGAGGTCTTAGTGTGTTCATATTTAACTTTTACATATTTTTTTTAATAAAAAATCAAATTAAAAGTGATTATTAAATACAAGGTTTCTAGATATAAATATTTCATCATTTTTTTTAAAAAAACATAATATTTTTTTCAGTCCTAGATATTGCTTCAAATGTATCATGTACAAAATTAATATTGATTTGACATTGGTTGAGTAGAAATTATGTACTTTATATTTGAATAGCTTGATATACTAATTTTATTTTTTTACTATAATAACAAGACTTTATAGTATTATTGTTTACTTTTAATTTGAAGTATTCTTTTGTCAAGACCTTGAAGGTAATTTTTAGAAATTTTTGGAAAATTATCATTTTACTCCTCCCGATAATTATCTCGAGTCATGTTTGATTAGTTTATATAGTCGTTTTTTAAATTTGATTGAAAAGTTGTCTTTTTTGGAAGTTTTAAAGTTTTGAAAAAGTTAGAGTTTTGGTAATAACTGGAGCTATGAGTCTCGGAATGGAATTCCTTTAGTTCCATCAGCTCTGACATCTAGAATTTGGTCTGGGATTGTTGTCATTTTCTGTTTCGGTCTTTTGTGGAATTGAACCTTTGAGTTGGAGTGCAATTAGGCCAATAGTTGACTTTGGTCAATATTTGGAGTTCGGACCATCAGATTGGATTTCTGATGATTTTATTGGATTCAGATGAATATTGGCTTAGATAAGGTCTTGGTTGAATTTTCAGAGGTTACGAGGGTAGTTCAGTATTTTTGAGTAAAAGTTAGTTTATTGCGACTTTTACGAGTTTCGAGTCAAGGAGACCACAAATTCATGTTTTAATAG
>JAJONR010005562.1:0-41879 GCA_029582245.1 Solanum etuberosum | reverse complement strand
GATGGGTAGGATTGGATTTAAGATTCACTCTCTCGAGTTGAACCCATAATAACCCAATACCCATAAATCATTAATCAAAAGCTTTGGTCCCAAAACCTCTTTCTCAAGCAAGCTAAGAACACAAAATTAGAATTGCATTTGCAACTACAATTCATAAATTAAAACTCAACTAATGATTAAACCCACATTAAAACAGCAATTTCATCATCAAACAACAATACCCATACGATAATTAGATAAATAAACACATGATCACACCCCAAGAATTGGGGTTTTAACTACACATCATAAAAATAGAAAAATACTTACCAAATGCATTAGCCATGATCTGGGTAAGAGTATCCAAGCCTTTACAATGATTTCTCAAAATGAAATTCAAAGACCCACTTTCCAAATCCTCCAAAATTATACAATTCCAACTCAAAAATAAAGAGAAAACTCTAAGTCTAGAATGGAAACTGTAATATCTTGGAGACAACTCTCTAAAATTACATTTAAAATCCAATTTATAGTTTTCTAAAAAAAAACCTGAAAGTCCACTCGGTGGATTAAGTCGCGCCTCGCCGAACCGATCGGCGATCCGCTGATTGTCCTCTCACATCTCTATTTTGCATTGGCCTTCAGCACCTCAGGTCCTGTAACTTTGGGAGATCTAATTTGATGTCGCGGAACCGATCGGTGATCCGCCGACTGCCCATTTTTATCGCCAACTTGGATTTTCCCCAGGGCTGGCATGTTAGACCTTTAGGCGAGCTAAAAAGCCACTCGGCGGTGCGCCGAGTGGCCTTGGCGATTTCCAGGATTGCTTATTCTTCCTTTATTCAGCTCTTCAGTTCCTTTTTGTTCGGTTATGTCCTTACCTTGCTCTTTGGCCTTCATAGCTGTAAATCAATACTTTAATATCAGTTTAGAGCATAAAATAGGCATTTGAGGACACTAATACTATCAAAACAAAGTCCTAAATGAGTCCAAATCTCATACTCATCACACGTGCACGCCAAACAGACCCCACCTACACATAGACAACTACGAAAAAGGGTCAAAACTACCCTTAAACTATTCAAAATAGCTTAAATATACCCTTAAACTATATTTCGACTCAAAAATGCCCTTCCCGTCTAACTATTGGACCACACTTGCCCTTCTGTATAACAAAAACATCCATGTGTGTGCTAAAATGCCACATGGACTCCACATGTGCACGCCAAACACACCCCACCTCCACATAGACGACTTAAAGCCCTAATTTTACTCTTGTTCCCCTCAATTCATCCTGAAAAGTATATATTGAATCAAAAAAGAAAAAACATTTGTGGAAACTTGTATATGTAACCGAATGAAGTAGAGAAATTACAATTTGATGACCATTTCAAATACAATAAAAGAAAAGGTCTAAGGTATAATATAAACACACTCATTTTAATTAATCAATTAACACTAATTTATTATTTTAATTTCTCATAATATATTAATTTTGTTTAAACAAATCTTAGCGAAGATTTCTTGTTGATTCAACTCACAGCCATGGCGCAAAATAGCCGCTCTCGTAAGAGACCTAATATACTTATCACCGAAACTCCAAGCATAGAAAGACGACTATGGCGGGTTCCCTGGCGGTGGTGACCGAGCTCCGCCATATCAACGTCAGCAATTTCGCTAACGAGGAAAACTTGACGAACGGATGAGATGACACCTTCAATTTCTACTACATCAACGAAGACCTGGTAAGTCTTTATAGATTTCTTAATTTAATTTTTTTTACCAATTACCTTATTTTTGTTCAAGTTTTGATCTTTTGTGGTCCCTAATCCAGAAGATGCTCGAAATGATTGTTAAGGAAGTTTTAGATTTTATGGAAAGTTAAAGAAACATTCAATATAATAGATGATTTAAGGATTAGATAGCAGATTTAATTTGAATTTTGTTTAAGTTGTTGTAACAACCTAATTCCGTTGTTAGGAAAAAGCTAATGGGGAAAGAATTGGGGTCAGAAAACTTTTTGGTAGTAACTTGGAATTTTCTAACCTAGTCCAGACTTGGACGAAATTGGACTCAGTAAGGTCTAGGAAAATCTGGTAACGAATGAGATATCTAATTATGAATTTTATCACATGAGTAGATAGCTAAGATATTAAGAAACCCATACGACTTTACGGAATCGAATTCGGGCGAGTGGAACTCCCGAAAATGGTCTTAGCGTGAACGGGTATTTTCTGAGTGTCGTGGGGTGAAGGTGTGTTGTGAATTGGAGGTTTGAAACTCTTAATTTAGCTCTCTATTTCCGTGCAAGCTGCCAAGGTGAGATTTTCCCACCAGGGCGAGGTCACTGTAGCGGGGTGAGGACCGCTGTGGCAGGGCAGACGCGACTTAAAATAAACCCCAAAAATATTTTATTCTGCAATTTTCAACTTTGAGAGCTAAGGAACGAATCCAGGTATTTTCTTGACAGATTTTTCACCATTCTTGAGGCTAAAGGTAAGGTTTTCACTCCCCGAATCCATTTTACGATCCGTAGAACTTAGTTTCTAGGGTAATTATCGATGGGGGAGGTTTTGATCTGAGATTTAAGGTGAAAGAAATCCTAAACTTGGTATGAGGATCAAGGGTTTGACCTAGGGTTACTTTATTGATTATAATCTGGGTATTATGTTTTGTTTATTGATCCTTGCATTAATTATTATTTGTAGACCAAGAACAAGCGGAAAGAATTCGGTAGGGGAAGAATCAAGTTTCTTAGGGGATTCAAGCTTTGTTCGAGGTAGGTGATGGTTGTGATTTCATGTTGTGTGATATATGTTTATTCTTGCTTCATTATATTGCATGTATGTATGCGAATGTTGTATTATTGATCACACTAATCGTAAATGAGTATGAACGAATAACTATATGTCATGAATCACCTCTTAATTGTATTATTGTGAGAATGTACATTGTGATTGTGATTGTGATATGTTGAATGGAGCGAGTGTCACGTTTCGACATACTAACTGGGATCGGATGTCACGTACAGACATAAATACTGAAACGGGTGTCACGATCTGACACACTAACTTGGAATGGGTTCCACGATCCGGTACACTAACTATTTGGGTATGGGTTCCATGAGAGGACCAATGACTTGTTATACATATGCGTATTGTTGAGAAGGTGGAATTGTACATTGATCCTGAAATGATATTGATATTGTATATGTTCGGTGTATGCATGTTTATGATGTTGTAATGACTTGCTTATATTGCACTTAGTGGAATAGCCGCATGATCCTACCAGTACAATGTGGTTATGTACTGATACTGCACTTGCTCTTTCTTTGTTGAGTACAGGGCATCTTCAAGCGGCTACTGACAGACCTCGTTTAGAAGATCAGTGATCGTCATCGAATTCAAGGGTGATCCAGTTCTTCCGGGCTGCCTTGAGTCTCTTTCTTTTTAGTCCATCTTATTCGGACTTAGACTAGTTCATTAGATATTCCTATGTTTAGCTTGGGTTGTACCCATTTCCTTTAGACTTTTGGTTCATTGTTAGAGTTTTGGTGCATTGACTTTCAAGTTCTAGGCATTTAATTCTGCAATCGTTTGTTAGACTTTTGGAGTTTATGGAAACTCTACTTTATTTATGCATTTAAACCTGCTTCTGTATCTTTAAATGCGTATATTCATGGTTAGTTGGGTTGTAGTAATGGTTCTCCCACCGGAGGGTTAGTGTAGGTGCCAATCACAATGGTCTGGGTCGTGACAGTTGTGATCTTCAAAGTACAACATATTAGTATCGAAATAAAATGGAACTGAATTGAATCAATGTATATTGTATATCATATAGATATACCCAAATAAGGAAAGGATGAAATGAGGGGAAAAAGAGTGAAATTACGGCTTTAAGTCGTCTATGTGGAGGTGGGGTGTGTTTGGTGTGCACATATGGAGTCCATGTGGCATTTTAGCACACACATGGATGTTTTTTGTTAAATAGAAGGGCAAGTGTGGTCCAATAGTTAGACGGGAAGGGCATTTTTGAGCCGAAATATAGATTAAGGGTATATTGAAGCTATTTCGAATAGTTTAAGGTAGTTTTGACCCTTTTCCGTAGTCGTCTATGTTGAGGTGGGTTCTGTTTGGCATGCACATGTGGCATCCATGTGGCGTCCATGTGGCATTTAACACACACATGGATACTTTCTTTAACTAGAAGGGTAGGTGTGGCCCAATAGTTTGACGGGAAGGGTATTTTTGAGTCGTAATATAGTTTAAGGGTATATTTAAGCTATTTCGGATAGTTTAAGGATAGTTTTGACCCTTTTTCAATTTGGAAATAACACATCACCAAATTTTATACCTTCTTTAAATTTTGTGTGTTTAATATAATATTTAATATTATATTATTTAATTTTTTATTTATGGGATTATATTAGTTATTATGATGTTGTTGTTGTTTTCTTAATACTTAATAACTAGTAAAATTACCCGCACCTCGCGCGAGAATTTAATATCACCGAATTTATCACACAATACTTAAAACCTATCAGTCATTAAAACTAAAACACTATGTTATCTTACATGCAAGATTACGTAGTAATGAACATTAATAATGTAAAGGAAAATGAAAATTATAATATCTTATCATTTATCCTTAATAACATAAGCATAAATTAATGACTGTAAAAAAATATACTAGGATCTGTAACAATAGAATGAAACAGAAAGTAATAAAATCGAACCCACTGAATGCATAATGTCCCCTTATGTAAATTATTCCCCTCTAGTACTCGATGTTTAAAGGAATAGATTCTCTCAGCATAGAACGATTATATTCACCAGTGTATTGATATAAAAACAATGGTGTCAGTGAGACACTCAACAGGAGCAAAGTACACGAATATTTAATTGTGCAGAAGAATAAGAAGAAGAAGAAGGAGAAGAAGAAGTTCAGAATTTTTGTTGTTTTAAAATGAGAGGAAATCCTGCTATTTATAGACAACAAAGGGTAGTGTGAACAAATGTTTATTGTGCCTTATCGGAAATGTCACAACTATTTGGAAAAGTTGCAACCCTTCGGAAAGGTCACAACCTTTCATAAAAGTCACAACTTTTCATAAAAGTCACAATTTTTCATAAAAGTCGCAATTGTTCATAAAAGTCACAACTTTTCATGAAAGTCACAACTTTACATAAAAGTCACAACTTTTCATTAAAGGAGAAGGCTAGTTTTGAAAATAAATAAATTAAAAGGAAATTCTGATTTGTGGTGACGCCACGTAGGCGGGCCTAGGATTTTTTTATATATATATACTAGGTAAATTGCTCGCGCTTCGCGCGGTGGTGAACTACGTCAATAATCTACTTCTGAAAATTTGATTATATAAGTGTTTTCGAGTGGGTAAATCCCTACGATAAATTGCCAAGAATATTTTATCCAAAGATGAAATGAAATATTTTTTTAATCTTAAAACCAAAAAGATTTGATTCTAATTGTTTATGCATTTTGTTATTAATTCTTCATTTTACTCTAGTTCTTCATCACCAAATTCTTTAGAAAAGATATGTAATTGTTTCATTGTCTATATTTGTATTTTCAAAAAGTGGTATAAATATTTTATTCATCAATTGCGAGGGTTTTTCTCCTATTCAAGGCCTCTACATACAGAATCTAAATGTTATACATCTTATGTAATTAGTTGCATACTTGATAAGTTAATTAAAATATAAAAACACATCTCTTGGAGTTCAATGAAATAATGTATGTCGCTCAAATAATTTGGATTAAATTATATATTTGCAAGTCCCTTATTCAAAATCATTCGCTATCGATGGCACTACTTTGATAGCCAAAAGACATATTTTATTGTTTATGTTTAGATTAATATGGTTAAAACTTTAATTTTTTTTGCGATTTTTAATCTAATGTTTATAAGGAGATAATTATTTCTTGAAGATTTGATTAATATGGATTCATCCTACTTTGAGGGGTAATTCATTGACTACAATCCAAAATTTGAAGTCCAAACTTTTGATTAAGGTTGAGTACAATACTTACCATCCCACTACATTCCTTTTTTATAATGTCACTAATCGATTGAATACCTCGAGAAGATAGAAAGTTGAATAACTAAAACTCCAAGGTAGTGTGGAACCACCACAACTTCTGAACACTCAAAATTCCTTCTTGGACATCCCATGGATTCTTTAGCGACTAAAAACTCTATAAATATAAATCATTCATTTCACAAGTTTAAGAATGCTAATCTACATGACACCAATAGTCTAATGATTACATCAAACACTTGATAAACATATCTTTACTTCAACATAATGATCAAAAGCATAAGCATAAACAAGAAAGTTTAAAACATGTACTCAAAAACAACAATTAATAACATAAGCATAAATTAATGACTGTAAAAAAACATACCAGGATATGTAACAATCGAATGAAATCGAAAGGAAAAAATGGAGCCCACTGAATTCACATTGTCCCCTTAAGGAAATTATTCCCTTCTAGTACCCGAGTTTTAAAAGAATAGATCCTCTCAGGATAGAACGATTGTATTCACCAGTGTGTTGATACAAAAATAATAGTGTCAGTGAGCCACTCAACAGGAGCAAAGTACAAGAATATTTAATTGTGCAGAAGAAGAAGAAGTTCAGAATTTTCGTTGTTTTAAAATGAGAGGAAATCCCTCGATTTATAGACAACAAAGGGTAGTGTGAACAAATGCTTATTGTGCCTTAGCGTAGAGGTCACAACTCTTTGGATAAGTCATAACCTTTCATAAAAGTTGTAGCTCTTCATAAAAATCGCAACTCTTCGTAAAATTTTCAACTCTTCATAAAAGTCACAACTCTTCATAAAAGTCGCAATTTTTCATAAAAGTCACAACTTTTTTTATAAAAGCTCAACTTTTCATGAAAGGGAAGGCTAATTTTGGAAATAAAATAAATTAAAAGGAAATCCTGGTTTGTGGTGGCTCCACGTAGACGGGCCTAGGGTTCTCTTATATATATATGATTCTCAATTCAATATATTTAGATGTTAAAAAAATAAATCGTCTCAATCATTTAATGTTCAAATTATCATCGTTATCAATTATCACCACCATAAATTCTTCATCTGCCACCACCACTTCAGATCATATCCACCATCACTAGCGAACATAAATTGTTATTATTTTTTGCTCAAACACTAATTTTATTTTTATGAATTTTATTTTATATATTTCTAATATTCAATTATTGTTTTATTTCAATTGCGTATTTAATATGGTTATAAACTAAAAAATATATGCACATCCAGATGTTGAAAAACAAACAATCTTAATCATTCACTGTTCAGATCCAGAGACAACATCTTAATCATTCAGATGTTCATTCAGTTCAGACGTCTTAATCTTAATGAAAACAAATGAGGCCTTAGTCTCTTCGTTTTATTTTACTTGATTTTTATATATATTAAAAATAAATTATTTATTTTAATAAATTAATTTTTTTATTACTTTTGTTCATACTATTCTTAACAATTTTAAGGAAAATGTCAAATCAACATAAATCAAAATAATATTAAACGATCAAGGAAATAATCACTTACGTTTCCCCGGTTCCCACCAAAATACACTCTTACTTAAATGCATTGTGCCAGTATTGATCAATCTAATAATTAATAGGGTACATGAGTAAAAGCTTATTCATTTTCAGATTTTATATATATATATATATATATATAGTCAATAAATATATAATATAGGTTTACACATACATTTTAAATATTTAACCATAGTTCTACTACTGTATGTGCAAAATACTCTCTCTTTTTTTTTGGGTGGGTGGGTGTGGGTCGTAAAAATTAGTACTTTCTTCGTTTCATTTTATGCGGTATTTTTTTAATCTCCCAAAAAGAACGTTATCCTAATTCCTAAATATAAAAAAATAATATTCAAAAATTCATCTTGAACTTTAAACAATTCAATCATTTTGAACAATAAAACAAAATCTAAAAAATTCAATTAATATGAAATAAAGGTAGCATGTATTATGCTCCAAGATATTTCACTTTCAGTACAAATAGAAAGTTAGGTGTAGAAATTAATTTAACAAGTTGTCCACCATTAATAATTTACTATATACAGTTCATGCACTGCATCCCTATGTCCAGAATTCACATTCATAATTACAAAAGAAAGAAGCCCGTTTTAAAAATGTTTTATGTCTTTTTGATGTATTAATTTGTTTTATTTTACTTAATTTTTATATTATAAATAATTTTTTTATTTTATTTTAACAAATTAAAATATTTTATTACTTTTCTTTATACTATCCTTAATAATTTTAAAAAGAGTGATAAGAGCTTGTTTGACATTGCTGCTAAAAACTGCTTATTTCTAGAAACATTTTTTTTAAAATGGCTTTTTAAACAAGTATTTTTGAACAAAAATCAATTTGCGTTTGGCTAATTCATTTGAAAAGTGATATTGATAAGCAAATTGTGTTTGACTAATCTTTTTTAAAAAGTGCTTTTGAGAGTCAAATTACGGAAAATGGTAAGTATCAATGTACTTTTAATATTAAGATTATTTATAGATGAAAACTATTTTAAATATCTATTAAAAAAAATTTAATTAAAATATACATATTTAAATTTTCAATTAATATTATACATAAATAAATAAATAAAATATTGATATAATATTAACATGATGATTTAAATATAATTAAAAATATCAAGCAAAATAAATTTAAAAATCACCCACAAATTAAACCACTATATACGAAAAATTCACCATAAAAATAAATAAAGTCCTTCATATTATTAATCCTACAAAAATATTATTGTTACTTTAATTTCTAATTCTGTAAAATAAATGGTAAAATAAAATAAAAATTTATCATATAAAAATGAAAAATGAAAAATAAAATTCTTGAATGAAACTTAACCAAACTTATGTGATATGTTAATTAATTAATAAAGGATATATTAATAAATATGTATATATGAAAGGGATATTTTCGTCTTCAAAAAATTGATTTTTTGCTTTTGGTTTTTTTTAAAAGCACAAATTTTTAGCTTTTTCCCAACTGCAAAAAAAACTGTTTCTGCTTCCATTTAAAAGCAGTTTTAAGGATTTGTCAAACACTTAATTTTTCAAAAGAAAAAAAATTTTTTCTTTAAAAAAATACACTTTTGGCCTCTCAATAGCACTGGCAAACAGACTCTAAGTCAACATGAATCAAATAATATGAAAGGATGAAGATAGCAATAATCACTTACTTCTCAACATTCCCACGAAACCACAGTCTCCTTTAAATGCAGTGTGCCAATATTGATCAGTCTAATAATTAATATGGTAGAACGGTAAAAATTTATTCATATTCAATATTTATATCAAACCAATAAATAAATAATACACTTTTAAACATAATTTTTAAAAAATATTTAACCATAGTCGTACTGCACCATGTGCAAATATTCAATTTGTTCTTTTTTTATTATTTTTTATGGTAGTGGTGTGTGTGAGAATTAATAAAATTTTGTTAGTCAAATTAGGGATGGCAAACAGGGAGCACTACAATAAAAATATTTTTTAGTGGTATTAATAATGTACATTAATAAAATTTGTTAAAAAATTTATCGATATTTGTTAATTGTCGTTGAATTCAATATCACTATAGCCTATAGGCTTTACAAAGTGTTAATTGTCTCTAAAAACATATTTAGCAGCAATTAAACTATTAACATTAATTAATTATTGCTAAAGATTATTTTTGATGTAGCGGAGAATGTGAAGCAAGCTCGCTAAGATATCACTCCGCCCACCCGCCTGCCTCGCTCCACGTAGCATAATTTGTTATTTTCAACCCGTTCCTCCTTGCCCCGCATAAATCTTCTTCGTCCAGTATTATCTCATGTATTCAGGTTAGTAAAACAGAAACAAAAAAAGATAAAATAGAAAGACATAAAATAAAACAATCTGAGTCCACAAAACCCACTATGTATCCTTAAGAAATTTAATCCCCTCAAGTACCCGAGGTTGTAGATTAATTCCTCCCAAGATAAAACGGATTAACTATTAAAGAAGTAGAGGTACCTCAAACTTCAATAATTTCAACGAACTCAAAAATCAGCAACGAGATCACACACAGACTCAGTCGATCGACAATTTAGCTTGTAAGAAAATGTATGCAAAATAAGAGAAAATTTGTAGTGTTTGAAAATGAGAGAAATATCTCTATATATAGCCAACTGAAGCAAGTGTGAACACACATGTTGAGACAAGAGTGTGAACACACATGTTGAGACAAGAGTGTGAACGCACATGTTCAGACAAGACATGTCTGTTCAGAACGTTTGTGTCTTTTGGAAAAAGAAGTGTCTGTTCGGAAGGAACATGTTCCTTCTGAGAGACCTTACCGTTACACGAATTTTCAAACAATTTCGCTAGCGAAATTAATTCTGTTAATTAATTAACATTTCGAATTAATTTTAAGAAAAAGGAAATTAATTAAAAAGATTGATTAAATGAATTTTGCCTAAAAAATTATCAATCAATCACATCATTTGTCATAGTCACATCATTTACCAAAGCCCTGATCAAAGTCTAGGCTGAGCGAGCAACGACGACGGCGTAAGGGGACATCCTCTACTTAATCCTTTAAGAGCTAATTAAAGAAGTGTTTCCTAATATAAGGACAATTTTTTTCCTTTCTTCCACCAATATGAGAGAAATAACCTTTCATTTTCTCTCCAAATTGGTTCCCTTACATGCATTTCTCAGTTTCTCATTTATTCTTATTTCTCATTCACACCTTGCTTAAGCCCAACATTCAGTCTCACATATTTTTTTAACGGCTTAATATTTTTGTTTAGCTACTAAAATTAATATATTAGCCTAGCATTAATGCAATTTTATATTACTCTTTTAAACATGTCAATAACATTTTTCTTGATAGTTTTGTATTAATTACATTTGATATAACAAACAAATATCCAATGCAAGTAGTGCCCAAACAAGTGCCAAATTGGTACGAGAATTTGTGTAAATCGCGAATTCAAGAGAACTTTTATATATTTACCAACTCTGTTTTAATATTTAATTAGTTTTATTTGAATTTTATATTATCATGTATATGTAAATAAATTATCTACATTCAGTTATTGAAAATATAAAATTCTCAATTATTCAGTGATCAGATCTAGAGACAACATCTTAATTATTCAGATGTGCATTCTGATTTAGACGTCTAAATCTTAACGAGAAACTTGGTTCTAACTGTCAGTTTGACACTTAAACTGAGCCAATAGTCATCTAGATACCCTAATCCAACACAGATCTCATGCGTGAACTGCAATTGCTGGTGACCTGTAAAATGGACAATTTAATACGTGTATATTTTAAGAATAGAAAACCCTCCCTTCCACAACCTATTCTTCTCTTTTCCAAATCTGCTCCTACTATATCTCTCTTGTCATTGAAATTGCAAATTATGTAGAGAAATGAGTCAATTTATAATTAGTTCAATGTTTCGTGCACTCTTTCTAGTCTTCACCTTTATTTACTATAATTCAAAATATTTCCTATTATTTCAAAATATTACCAAAATCCCTTATTTTACTCCCAAAACCCTAACCTCCGGATACATAATTTCACACTCCCAAAACCCACGTTTCTCTTTCTTAATTCACTCCGTCAGTCTCTCCCTATTTTCACTCCCACAATCTTATCAGTTAATTCCTTCCTTCCAATTTGAAATTCAAAATAGCTCTCTCCAATCAAATCAATTTCAACTTCTTGAATATGTAGTTTCGTCTTCCTTGTTTCTCTCCGCTCATCCTTGTTTTTTTTTTGATTTTTCATCATCAATATACTGATGTTAATTCAAGTCTCAGTGGGCACATGCCGGTAAATGTATGAAAAAAATTTGTGCTGAATATGCTTATCATACTTGACATATTGATCCAATACCCTAATATTGTAGTTGATGACATGGTCGAGCCTGATGAGAATGAAACCCAGAAGGGATCAAACAACACAGGGACAATAAGGATCCGGGAACTTGGTAGCCTTTGTTGAAAATATAGATGTTGAATTTGTTGGTGAAGGAAAAATCGAAAAAGGATGCATTTTCGCGCCATCTTTATCAAAGTTACAGATTCTCAATGTATCTGGTTTATTTTGTTTCTTAAATTAGCTTTTTTAGTGGTATGAAATTTTGGATATATCAATGCTACAATAGATTTATGTTTTATGCAATGTATCAGGTATATATTTATTACATTGATACATAATCCTAATATTGTTGAATTTTTGACGAGTGAGTTTCATGCTCAATACTTATGTACTTGATACATAAGTAATGCCTAATGTATCATTTACAATAAATCAAGTTCTATAATGTATCATCAATATTTTTTAATTTTAAAAGGATATAGATAGTAATAAATCAGTTTTTTTGTTGTGTATCAAGATTACCCAATAATAATCTTCATACATAAACCATAATGTACTATAACTGATACTAATTAATCACCATTGTGTATCACACGTATATGATACACATTAATGGACATGATACATTTATACAAGTTACTACTAAATATCCATTCTTTGGCAATGATACATTCATACAAACTAACACTTCATGTATCTAATACTGAATATCTATCACACAGTAATGTTTCGATATAAAACAAACACTTTACAAGCAATCTTTTGCATCTAATTCTCCGCTCATCCTTGTTTTATGCAATGTATCATATTCATATTTAAGGTGTTGATACATAATCCTAATGTTGTTGAATCTTCAATTAGTTTTAGCATGTTCAATATAAATGTACTTGATACATAAACACTACCTAATGTATCATTTACATGTATCAAGTTCTTTAATGTATCATCAATCTTATTCAAATTTAAAAGGCTATATAGATAGTAACAAATCAGTTATGTGTTATGTATTTGTACTCTTTAATATTTGTTCAGTCTTATCCAACTTAAAATGCGATGTATATGTACATATTACTCAATAATAATCTTGGTACATAAAAACTTAGACGACATGGAACAATCTGAAAACATTAAAAAATTCAGTGATACATTATATGAAATACATTTATTTCAATTTTCAAAGCAATACCTATCTAACAACCAACCAATACATATCGACACAATTTTATAACCATCTTATAATATATATATACATTACAATAACCAATGATACAACCATTCACAAAAATCCAACATTGATACATATTAATGTATCATCCACATTTTTCTTGATCAAAACAAGTAATTTACATATCTTGATTGTTACACTATTTATATGTATAATATACACAATAATAATCTGGTATATTATACAAATTTGTGATACACACTCGATATTCAAAACGTATCTGATCCGTCTCAATTGTTAATCTATTTATTACATTTATCATATACAATATATTATGATGATACATTTTATACAAATCACATCCAGCTACAAAATAATGACCATATCATAGATAAAAAATTACAATACACGCGCTTCGTTAACCAGTATTGTATCATGACTTACATATTCACATCAAAATGACAAAATAAAACTATAACCATGATACATTAAAAAAATTATATACCAATGGTGGAGAGGGCAGAGGGAATGGCGGAGGAGGTGGTTGAACGGAGATAAGGAGATAATACAAAAGATAATTCCTTCATCGGATAAGAAGCCAATGAATTAATGACACAAACACCATATGGCAAATCACTGTTTCTTCTCATATATCCATACTCCTCCACTCCCCATGATGTACCCCATGAGTTTTTGATTATCCAGTAGTCAGCATCTCCTTCGGAACCATATCCTACTATTAGTACTCCATGACTCAAGTTATCTAGACTACTAGAGCAACTTCCATTATAGATTCCCTGCATGTTTCCATAATACAAAAGAACAAAGTGCACACCATTTTGAGATTCTTGAGAGAAGAAAGGGCAAAAAAAAATGTAAAAAAGGAGTAATAGATAAGAGTACCCCTCTATACAATTGAAAATCAGCACTCGCTCCATCGATGCTAACACTGACAGGTTGTTGAGTAACAACACAAAGAAGGGCGGTTCCTCCTGTGGAACTTTTATGATTTCGAATTGATGGAGAAGATGAAAATTTAAATTTTAAATTTCGTGAAGTTGTTACAGATTGGAATAGATTGATATCAATTAGATCTGTGTGATTTGTGGGAAAGAAAATTAATTTTACATTAATATTCCGTATTAAGCGCAACAAATAAGTTTTATAATGTATCACAAGTAATGTATCCGGGTGAAACTTATGTATTCGGATGGCTGATGTTTTAAGGGATTTTTGTCAAATAGAAAAGAGTAGGGATAAGATGTAATTTAGGTCTTACACTATGGGATTTATGTAAGTTATACTAATAAAAATGGAGCTACGTTTGTGATGGCGAGGTATAGAAAGGACTAAAAATGGAGAAGGATGAGAGGGGGTATAACTAGGAATTAAACAGAGATAGATTATAAGGGTAAATATGGAATTTTATGATATTTTTAAAGCTAAAAATGGATTGGAATAACATCTCACACGTTCAAATATGTAGATAAGACACTATTCTAGGTCATCATCGAGTGTCCACAAGACACACCTTTGTTATGTTGAGATGTATAGATGATTAATTGGTAACTTTAAGTGTTTGTTCTTATTATTGTTCTTATTCTCGCTCAAGTGATTTTCGCTCCGTGTTATTGTCCCATCTTGACACAATTGACATAGTCATAACTTATTAAGAGACCATATCACATTTATATATTTTTGAAGAGGAAAACATCAAGGTCCTTTGACTGAGGGATCAACAAATGGAGTTTCTGTGACTATATGTATGTAACTCAACATACAATTATAATACAAATTTGATATAATTTGACTATTACTCCATTAATTCAATGAACCATGACTGTAATTCATATCAAAACTAGCTTTACTCTTACTTAAATTTTAGATTCGAACTCCTCTCGATGTTCCTATTCTTTTGAGATATGATCCATAGGAAACTTGGTGCAAATAATATTTTCGAACTAGAACTTCAAACTCCTAAGCCTACAATTCACTGTTTTCTGGTCCTCCACTGTTCAGACCAGTTACAACTTACAACAAGCAAAAAAGGAAATTAATTAAACTTTATATATTATTTTACAATTTGTTTTGATACACATAATTGTGGGGTCCATATATATATATATATATAATTATTATTTTTGAAGTCCTCCTTTGCTTCAATAGGCCAACAACATTAGTCTTCAATTACTACAAAATTACAAGAATGACAAAAAGCTTATAAGTTGTTTACCTACAAGTTTGAATTGTTATTTTCCATTGATGTCATTAGTGACATCAAATGGGCAGATTTTTCCTTATAAATAAAGCACTTATGCTCATTTGTAAGGACACACCAAAATAGAGAAGCAATAGAGAGAAGAGAAAGTAATCCACAAGCTATTTCTTAGTTTGTGAGAAAATAGTGTGGAAATAATATTATTGTGAGTTGTAAGAAATAAAAGAGTGTTGAGTAGTAGTCTTTTGACACTATCAAGTTTTCATCAATATTATTGTATTACTTATTCGGGTATCATATTTACCCCCATTTTAATATTTGGTGTCGTTGTTACTCTCCTCCTATTGCTGTTTAGTTTGGACATTATAATGAGTGTGATTATTATTTTGTCCAATAATATGGTATCAGAGCCATGACAAATAATAGTCCGTTGTTCTTTCAGTACCCCCGTCTCACAAGAGAAAATTATGAAAAATGATATCTACGAATGAAAGTCATTCTTGGCTCTCAAAATATTTGAGACATTGTAGACAAAGGTATACAAAATCTGTTAATGAGGAAACTTTATCCCCAAATGAAAAGGAAGTCTTGTTAAATATAAGAAAGAAAGATCAACATGCCCTCACTCTCACTCTCATCCATCAATGTTTGAGAAGGTGGTTGATGCAACCACCTCAGAAGAAGCTTGGGAGATTTTACAAAATTCTCTCCAAGAAATTGATAAAGTAAAGAAGATAAAACTTCAAACTCTAAGGGCTGATTTTTAAGTTTTAAAAATGAAAGAATCTGAATTCATTTCGGATTTCTGTTCAAGGTAGATGGTTGTCGTGAATCAACTAAGAAGATACAGAGAGGAAGTAGATGATGTGTGTGTGGTAGAAAAGATCCTTCGTTCTTTAACACCTAATTTTGTTTATGTGGTGTGTGCTATTGAGGAGTCTAAAAGTTTAGACTCTATAACGGTAGAGCAATTGGAAGGTTCTTGTAACACCCCGTATCCAAAAAAGGCCAAATAGCAGTTTTCCAGAAGATGCAGGTGCCAACCCACGGCCCGTGGAAAGGACCACGGACCATAGGTATGTTCCGTGGATGGCCTGCCTGGAAGTGGTCTGAGGGCCCAGAACCACGGCCTGACCAATGGACCGTTGGTCAGACCACGGTCCGTGATTGGGGTCCGTGGTCAAAGGCCCCAAGATCCAAATTTCTGACCACGAATGATGGTCCACCAGGACAGGCCGTAGGTCAGACCACGGTCCGTCGACTGGGTCCGTGGTTGGTAGATCGGCAGTTAAGTGTCAGGGGCAGTTGGGTCTTTTCCTAATTATTTTATATTGATACTACATCATTTTGCCTATGTCTAGGACCCCTATATAAAGGATTTCAACACCCAAATTAGTTCATTCAACTTATTCTCCCAAAATTCTAAAAGAAGACCAAAGTTCTTCCTCTCCAAATATTTCTCTCTCTAGAACTTGAAGAAGAAGAAAGAGTCCAAGCTAGGATCAAGGTCAAGTCTACATTCATCATGCATTTGTGGGCTTTGATATCAAGGTATGATGGTTTTCATCCATGGAGCCCCTAGGATTCCCCAATTGAAAAGTAGAAATTCCCCAATTTGAGTTAGGGTTTTCTTCGAAGTTGTGGGTAATGATGGGTATTGATCCAATTGATTGGGTAATGATTGTTTATGCATGAATGGAGTGGAATGCATGTTTTTAGGATGAATCTACGTGTACCCATGCTTAACCCATGTTTCTAAGTTGAAATTGATGTAATTGAGTTGGATGCCATGAAAGGAAAATTGTGGGTTTATATGTATCCTTATAGGATTGATGAATTATGATTAGAATTGCTTTGAGATTGAGGTTTATGAGTTGATATGATATTGATTGCTTTGAGAGTGAAGCATATATGATGATTATGAGATGTAATGCTTTGAGAGTAAAGCTTATGTTATGAATTGTTTATTATTGATGTAATGTTGTGGAAGAGATAGTTCCCACATGAATTGCTTATGTATGTATGTGAAATGATTTCTCACAGTGAATGATTCTAGGTTGAAAGGACTGGTCACCTAAAATGAATCTAAGCTAAAGACTAAGAAATTGATGAGGCTAGAGGCGATTACCCTTGACTTCTCAATGAGATGGATATGAGGCGATCACCCATATCCCTTAGAATAGAATAAGAGGCGATTACCCTTATTCCTTGAAGTTGAAGAAGAGACGACTACCCACGTTCTTAAGATATAAATTGGATAAGAGGCGAGTACCCATGATCCTTATCGAAAGACAAAGGGGCGAATACACATGTCACATGATGTTGGACTAGAGGCGAGTACCCATGATCCAAAGGTTAAGAAAGACTAGAGGCGACTACTCATGATCCTTTATAATAAGGCAAGAGGGGATTCCCCATGTCTATAAAAGATAAGCTAGACTATGTTATGATAGGTGATGAGCTTGGATTGTTGCTTGAGTTGCCTTCCATGATGAGTAGGGATGATTTGAGGTTACTTCAAGAAGTATTCCTTTTATGTTGAAATAATCTAATATGTGCATTGATTATGCTTTTATGACTTATATCGTCTAACTCTTATGTTTATGGTTATGTATATGCAAGCTATCATATTTAGTACATTTTTTACTAACGCATACTCTTGCCTACATTTCTTATCCAAATGTAGGGTCCAACGATCTCGACTCTCATCCCCGTGGCTAGGATCTTAGTAGGAAAATTATGTGAGTCCTCATAGCATTCGAGGATTTGGCCGTCATCTCTCTTATGTTCTTTCATTTCATGTTTTGAACATTATTGTATGGGCTGTGTCCCAATGACTCTTGTTTCAGATGGTTTGAGACAAGTGTATTAGACTTTCGCTTCATTTTATAAAGACTTTGATTGTGTTGAAAATGTCTTAAATTTCTGCTCATTTTTCTATTATCTTGGCTATGAATGCTAAGTGGCTTATATGAGGCCTCTTGGGGTCTTGTATGCCATGTTACATCTAGGGGCTACCCCTGGGTCTTGATAAACTTGGTAATCAGAGCACAAGGTTCAGAATGGTTCTAGGATGTCTTAAAACCACGTCTAGTAGAGTCTTGTTTAAAAGTGTGAAGCGCGCCACATCTTACAAATGACAGGCTACAAGATACTTAGGAAACTTCACTTCTTCATTTCTCTAAGTCGTGTGATACAATTTAACTCTATAAGGTCCTTCTCCTAATCCTTACCCGATGGTCTACAAGATATGACTACTCGAAGGGCTTATGCTAGAAGGATTGAGGGAGAAGATGTTGGTCAAGGAGCTCCTCCTAAAGCTCCTCAAGCTCTGATTGACCCTTTGGCCGAGAAAGTGACTAATGCGGAGTTTAGGACCACTTTTCAAGTGTTGGCTCAAGCCGGGACGGTCCAAGTCAATAGGGAAGTTATGAGCCTCGTGAACCCAAATATGGGTACGGCGGCATCTAGAGTGAGGGACTTCACAAGGATGAATCCTCTGGAATTCTATGGTTCTAAGGTTGAGGAAGATCCTCAAGAGTTCATTGATGAGGTTTACAAGGTGTTGAATATTATGGGAGTGACTTCGGTAGAAAAGGCAGAATTGGCCACTTATGAACTCAAAGGTGTGGCTCAAATTTGGTTCAACCAATGAAAGGAAGCAAGACCGGTAGATGCGGGTCCCCTAGAATGGGAAAGGTTTAAGTCGGCTTTTTTTGATAGGTTCTTTCCTCTTGAGATGAGAGAGATGAAAGTTCTTGAGTTTCTTAATCTCCGACAAGAAAATATGAGTGTGAAGGAATATGCCTTGAGATTCACTCAATTGTCAAAATATGCTCCTTCTATAGTTGCCGACCCTAGGGCAAGGATGAGCAAGTTCATTTTCGGGTGTGTCCGACTTGGTAGTAAAAGAGTGCCGTACGAATATGCTTGTCCATGACATGGATATTTCTCATCTCATGGTTCATGCCCAACAGATTGAAGAGTAGAAACTTAAGAAGAGATCTAGGGAGAACAAGAGGTCTAGAACTGGTGATGGTAATTTCTCTCATGCTAGGTCTGATGGACATGGTCTTCCTAGGTATCGACAAAGGTTTTTCGGGCAAGGTTCCTCTAATGCTCCTAGATTCAACAAGGAAAGGGTGTCTAACCCTAAACCTCAAGGAGGTGGTAATGGGTCTTCTTTGCCTAATTGTGCTAAGTGTGGAAGAAATCATGAAGGTAAATGTCTAGCGGGTTCCAATGCTTGTTTTGGTTGTGGTAAGATGGTCCACAAGATAAGAGATTGTCCTTCAGTTGCTAAGAATGAGGGAGATAGTCGTCGTATGGCTCAACCCTATCTTTCATCCGGTCCAAGTGGTTCGGGTTCGAATGCTCCTAAGAAAAATAGGTTTTATGCTTTTCAGACTTGTGGTGAACAAGAGGGTTCTCCCGATGTGGTTATCGGTATGTTGAAAGTCTTTCAACTTGATGTTTATGCTTTACTAGATCCCGGTGCTACCTTGTCTTTTGTGACACCATATGTGGCTATGAGATTTGATGTGCTCCATAATGTGTTGCTAGATCCTTTTTCTGTCTCTACTCCTGTTGGTGATTCTGTGGTGGCTAAGAGGGTCTATAGAAAATGTCCCATTTCCTTATCCCATAGATTTACTCTTGTTGATTTGGTAGAGCTTGACATGCTAGATTTTGATATCATTCTTGGCATGGATTGATTGCACTCTTATTATGCTTCTATTGATTGTAGAACCCGTGTGGTCAGATTTCAGTTCCCAAATGAGCCTATCCTAGAGTGGAAGGGGGGAAATTCTATGCCTAAGATTCAGTTTATATCTTGTCTTAAATCTAGAAAGATGATTTCTAAGGGTTGCATGCACCATCTAGTTAGGGTGAGGGATATGGATTCTGAAACCCCTTCTCTTGAGTCGGTCCCTGTTGTTAGTGAGTTTCCGAAAGTGTTCCCAGATGATCTACCCGGTATTCCTCCAGAAAGGGAAATAGACTTCGGTATTGACCTTCTCCCAAATACGTAGCCTATTTATATTCCTCCTTATAGAATGGCTCCGGTAGAACTTAAGGAGTTGAAAGATCAATTAAAAGATTTGTTGGATAAAGGTTTCATCTGACCAAGTATCTCTCCATGGAGTACTCCAGTTTTATTTGTTAAAAAGAAAGATGGCTCACTCCGAATGTGTATTGACTACCGAAAATTGAATAAGGAGACCATTAAGAATAAGTATCCTCTTCCAAGGACAGATGATTTGTTTGACCAACTTCAAGGAGCAAGTTATTTCTCTAAGATTGACCTTCGGTCGGTTTATCACCTATTGAGGGTCAAGGAAGGTGATATTCCGAAGACGGATTTTCGAACCCGGTATGGTCATTATGAGTTTTGGTAATGTAATTTGGATTGACTAATGCTCCGACGACGTTTATGGATTTGATGAATAGGGTGTTTAGACTATACCTTGATATGTTTGTGATTGTGTTCATTGACGATATTTTGATCTAGTGAGGATGACCACATGAATCATTTGAGGATTGTGTTGCAAATCCTTAAGGAACAACAACTCTTTGCAAATTTTAGCAAGTGTGAGTTTTGGCTAAGGTCCGTAGCTTTTCTTGGTCATATTGTTTCAAGTAAGGGTATTGAGGTAGATCCTAAGAAGACAGATGCGGTTTAGAGTTGGCCTAGATATCTATCACCTTCGGACATTAGAAGTTTCTTGGGTTTGGCTGGTTATTCTAGAAGATTGTTTTAGTGGTTTTCTTCCATTGCCTCTCCATTAACAGCTTTGATTCAAAAGATAGCTAACTCCATATGGTCCGAATCATGTGACAATAGTTTCTAAGAGTTGAAAGATAGACTTACTTCCACTCCGGTGTTGACTTTACCAGAAGGGACAGATGGTTTTGTTGTTTATTGTGATGCCTCGAGAATTGGGTTAGGATGTGTGCTTATGCAAAATGGGAAAGTCATTGCCTATGCTTCAAGGCAATTTAAGGTTCATGAGAAGCATTATCCTACCCATGATCTTGAATTAGCGGCGGTGGTTTTTACCTTAAAGATTTGGAGGCATTATTTCTATGGTGTTCATGTAGATGTGTTCACCGACCACAAGAGTTTGCAATATCTGTTCAATCAGAAAGACCTTAATCTTCACCAAAGAAGGTGGCTAGAGTTACTAAAGGATTATGATATGAGTGTTCTCTATCACCCCGGTAAGGCAAATGTGGTAGCCGATGCTCTTAGCTGATTATCAATGGGTAGTGTGGCCCATATAGAGGAAGATAAGAAAGAATTTGTACGAGATGTACATAGATTGACCCGATTGGGTGTTCAGTTAGTAGACTCTACCAAGGGTGATATTATGGTTCACAATGGTTCTGAATCATCTTTTGTGGCGGATGTGAAAGCCAAGCAAGGTCTTGATCTAATTTTTGTAGAATTGAAAGAAGTGGTGCTTAAGAAATCCGTTGAGGCTTTCTCCAAGGGGGAGATGGTGTACTTAGATATCAAGGTCGTTTGTGTGTTCCGAATGTGGATGACTTGAGGGAATAGATCTTGTCAGGAGCCCATAGTTCTTGGTATTTCATTCACTCGTGAGCCACCAAGATATATCGTGACTTGTGGGAGGTCTATTGGTGGAACGGGATGAAGAAGGATATTGCAGGATTTGTGGCTAAGTGTCCTAATTGTCAACAAGTGAAAGTTGAGCACCAGAAACCGAGAGGTTTATCTCAAGACAAAATTATTCCTACTTGGAAGTGGGAAGATTTAAATTTGGACTTCATAGTAGGGTTGCCTCGTACTCGGCGACAATATGATTCGATTTGGGTTATAGTAGACCGAATGACGAAATCGGTCCATTTCATTCCCGTCAAAGTTTCTTACTCAGAGGAAGACTATGTTAAGTTGTATTTGAGGGTAATGGTAAGGTTGTATGGGGTGCCCTTGTCCATTATCTCCGATAGAGGTGCTCAGTTTACTTCTCAATTTTGGAAGTCTTTCCAAAAGGGTCTTGGCACTAAAGTTAAACTTAGCACGGCTTTTCATCCACAAACCGATGGGCAAGCGGAGCGAACTATCCAAATTTTGGAAGATATGTTGAGAGCATGTGTCATCAATTTCAAGGGAAATTGGGATGATCAATTGCCATTGATTGAGTTTGCTTATAATAATAGCTATCACTTTAGTATTAGTATGTATCCATTTGAGGCTCTTTATGGTAGGAGGTGTAGATCTCCTATAAGTTGATTTGAGGTGGGTGAAGTTATCTTGATAGGACCCGAGTTAGTTCACGAGGCTATGGAAAAAGTCCGACTTATTAGAGAGGGGTTGAGAACGGCACAAAGTCGACAAAAGTCCTATGCCGATGTTATAAGAAGAGATCTTCAGTTTGATGTTCATGATTGGGTTTACTTGAAAATTTCACCCATGAAGGGTGTGATGAGATTTGGGAAGAAAGGAAGCTTAGTCCCCGTTATGTAGGCCCATATCAGACTTTGAGACGTGTTGGTAAGGTTGCTTATTAGCTTGATTTGCCTAATGATTTGGCATCGGTGCATCCAGTTTTCCATGTCTCTATGGTTAAGAAGTGTGTTGGAGATCCAACATACATAGTTCCCTTAGAAGGATTCGGAGTTGATGAAAGTCTTTCTTATGAGGAAGTTCCAGTTGAGATTTTAGACCGGCGAGTTAAGAGGTTGAGAAACAAGGAAGTTGCTTCCGTGAAAGTATTGTGGAGGAATCATTTAGTTGAGGGTGCTACTTGGGAGGCCGAGGCCGATATGATTTCCCAATATCCTCATCTTTTTCCTTCTACTCCTACTCTAGCTTGAGGTAATGAGTTCCTCTTGGTTTGTCCTTTGTTTTGGAGTCATTTGTTTTATATGTTTTCATGATTTCCTTATTTTATGCATGTTCATGAAAACTGGTGTTTTGAAAGAAAATGAGTTTATATGATTGATTTGCCTCATGTTGTAGTGCATTGAGTATGAGTTGCATATAGACTTCATGAGATAAATTGTTGAACATGCTTAGATATGGAGTTGATGTTTCCTCCATGAATATATGATTTTTGAGGACAAATTGCATATGGGATCCATGAGATTGTGTTGAGCATGCTTTTAGCTTGGAGAAGGTAGTTCCTCCTTGAACATGAGTAATTTTGAAAATTCATGCATATTGGGTTGCTAGATGTAGTTCCTACTCCCTTATGATGCATTTGAGTATAATTGATAGCTTAGAGTTAATGTTTACTCCTTGTATATGTGCATTACTTGCATGATGGGATGTTAGAGTTAGTTTCACCCCGCTTATGATGTTTTGAGAACGTCCTAGCTTGGAGTCGATAGTTCCTCCTTAGTTACATGCATTGCATATTAGGTTGGGTTGTTAGTTCCTCTCCTAATCTTTTAGAACCAGTTTGAATGTCATTCGAGGATGAATGATCCAAAGGGGGAGATATTGTAACACCATGTATTCGGAAAAAGACCAAATAGCAGTTTTCCAGAAGTTACAGGTGCCAACCCACGCCGGCCACCCACGGCTCGTGGAAGGGACCATGGACCGTAGGTATGGTCCATGGATGGCCTGCCTGGAAGTGGTATGAGGGCCCAGAACCACGGCCTGACCAACGGACCGTTGGTCAGACCATGGTCCGTGGTCAAAGGCCCCAAGATCCAACTTTCTTACCATGAATGACGGTCCAACAGGACGGGCCATAGGTCAGACTACGGTTCGTCGACTGGGTCCGTGGTTGGTAGGTGGGTAGTTAACTGTCAGGGGTAGTTGGGTCTTTTCCTAATTATTTATATTGATACTACGTCATTTTTCCTATGTCTAGGACCCCTATATAAAGGATTTCAACCTCCAAATTAGTTCATTCAACTCATTCTCCCAAAATTCTAAAAGAAGACCAAAGTTCTTCCTCTCCAAATATTTCTCCCTCTAGAACTTGAAGAAGAAGAAAGAGTCCAAGCTAGGATCAAGGTCAAGTCTCCATTCCTCAAGCATTTGTGGGCTTTGATATCAAGGTATGATGGCTTTTCATCCATGGAATCCTTTCATCCATGGAGCCCCTAGGATTCCCCAATTGAAAAGAAGAAATTCCCCAATTTGAGTTAGGGTTTTCTTCTAATTTTTGTGGGTAATGATGGGTATTGATCCAATTGATTGGGTAATGATTGTTTATGCATGAATGGAGTGGAATACATGTTTTTAGGATGAATCTACATATACCCATGCTTAACCCATGTTTCTAAGTTGAAATTGATGTAATTGGGTTGGATGCCAAGAAAGAAAAAATTGTGGGTTTAGATGTATCCTTATAGGATTGATTAATTATGATGAGAATTGCTTTGAGATTGAGGCTTATGAGATGATATGATATTGATTTCTTTAAGAGTGAAGCATATATGATGATTATGAGAAGTAATACTTTGAGAGTAAAGCTTATGTTATGAATTGTTGATTATTGATGTAATGTTGTGGAAGGGATAGTTCCCACATGAATTGCTTATGTATGTATGTGAAAGGCTTTCTCACATTGAATAATTCTAGGTTGAAAGGATTGCTAACCTAAAATGAATCTAAGCTAAAGACTAAGAAATTGATGAGGCTAGAGGCGATTACCCTTGACCTCTAAATGAGATGGATATGAGGTGATCACCCATATCCCTTAGAATAGAATAAGAGGCGACTACCCTTATTCCTTGAAGTTTAACAAGAGGCGACTACCCACGTTCTTAATATATGAATTGGACAAGAGGCGAGTACCCATGATCCTTATAGAAAAACAAAGGGGTGAATACCCATGTCACATGATGTTGGACTAGAGGCGAGTACCCATGATCTAAAGGTTAAGAAGGACTTGAGGCGACTACCCATGCTCCTTTATAATAAGGCAAGAGGCGATTCCCCATGTCTATAAAAGATAAGCTAGACTATGTTATGATAGGTGATGAGCTTAGATTGTTGCTTGAGTTTCCTTCCATGATGAGTAAGGATGATTTGAGGGTATTTCAAGAAGTATTCCTTTTATGTTGAAATAATCTATTTTGTGCATTGATTATGCTTTTATGACTTATACTTTCTAACTCTTATGTTTATGTTGATGTATATGCAAGCTATCATATTTACTACATTTTGTACTAACGCATACTCTTGCCTACATTTCTTATTCAAATATAGGGTCCGGCGATCTCAACTTTCATCCCCGTGGCTAGGATCTTAGTAGGAGCCAGACTTGAAGTTTGGTGAGTCCTCATAGCATTCGAGGATTTGGCCGACATTTTTCTTATGTTCTTTCATTTCATGTTTTGAACATTATTGTATGGGCTGTGTCCCAATGACTCTTGTTTTAGATGGTTTGAGACAAGTGTATTAGACTTTCGCTTCATTTTATAAAGACTTTGATTGTGTTGAAAATGTCTTAAATTTCTGCTCATTATTCTATTATCTTGACTATGAATGCTAAGTGGCTTATATGAGGTCTCTCGGGGTCTTGTATTCTATGTTACATCTAGGGGGTACCCCTGGGTCGTGACAGTTTTTTACAAGCCCACGAAGAAAAAATGAAAAGGAGAAAAGAAGAGACATCAGAGAAACTTCTAAAAGCTCAAGCATCCTTCAAAGGATTTGAAGGTGTGAAAAGTTACAAAATAAATGGACAATGATGAGGCCGTGGAGGTCATGGAGACCGTGGAAGAGGAAGAAGTTATATCAATAAATTCAACAATGAAGATAAAATTCACCAATCATTCAGAGGTCGTGGCCGTGGTCAACGAGGAGGTAGATGATGTGGTGCCTATCAAGGTACCAATTAAATGAGGTATGAAAAATCCAAAATTGAGTGTTATAACTGTCATAAAATTGGACATTACTCTTGGGAATGTTGTAGTGATATTGAAGAGAAAGTTAATCTTGTTCACAATAAAAAAGAAGAAGACGAGTCAACATTGTTATTAGCACTCAAAGAAGAAGATACAGATGATTGTAGTTCATGGTATCTTGACAGTGGAGCAAGCAATCATATGAGTGGCCACAAAGACAAGTTTGTGGAGATAAAGAAGACGGTGAAAGGTAATGTGTCTTTTGGAGATACCTTAAAGATCTAAATTGAAAGGATAGGTACGATTCTGATATTCTGTAAAGATGGTGGTCATAAATTGATTAAAAATGTTTATTATGTGCCAAAATTGAAAAGTAATATTTTGAGTTTGGGTCAACTTCTTGAAAAGGGATATGATATTCATATGAAAAATATACATCTTTGGCTTAGAGATTCAAGTAACAACTTAATTGCTAAAGTGCATATGGCAAAGAATAGGTTGTTTCCTTTGAATCTTAAAACCATCGATGCAAAGTGTTTGAAGGCTAATGTGCAAGAAGACTCATAGTGTTGACATATGTGATTTGGGCACTTGAACTTTGAAGCACTAAAATCAATGGGAGACAAGAACATGGTTGATGGGATTCCGTCAATCAACCATCCAAATCAGTTGTGTGAAGCTCGTCTTCTCGGAAAATATGCAAAGAGGAGTTTTTCAAAGGAAACTACATCAAGAACAAGTAAGCCACTAAAACTTGTACACACCGATGTGTGTGGTCCAATCAATCCACCTTCTTTTGGTAAAAGTAAATACTTCTTGCTCTTTATTGATGATTTCAGTAAAAAGACTTGGGTATACGTCTTGAAGCAAAAATCTGAAGTTTTTGTTGCTTTTAGAAATTTCAAAGCACTTGTACAAAAAGAAAGTGGCTATGAAATAAAAGCATTAAGGTCCGATAGAGGAGGCGAATTCACTTCAAAGGAATTTAATGGATTCTGTCAATTTCATGGAATTCGTCACCCTCTAACGGTACTTTACTCTCCCCAATAAAATGGAGTTGCAGAAAGAAAGAATAGAACAATTCTTAATATGGCTAGATGTATGTTGAAAGCTAAACATCTACCAAAAGAATTTTGGACCAAGACTGTTTCTTGTGCAGTTTAGTTGAGAAACAAGTCTCCAAAAAAATGTACGAGATCAAAGTCCTCAAGAAGCATGGAGCGGAATAAGGACAAGTGTCAAGCACTTGAGAATCTTTGGGAGCATAGCCTATTCTCATGTTCCACATCACGGGAGAGCTAAACTTGACAATCAGAGTGTAAAGTATGTGTTTATTGGCTATGACGCGAGTTCAAAAGGCTACAAGTTATACAATCCAAGCAATAAAAAGGTGGTGGTGAGTCAAGATGTTGAATTTGATGAAGAAGCAACTTGGAATTGGGAGGCTCCGGAAGAAAGAACATATGAGTTTTTTTCCATATTTTGGAGATGAAGAAGAATATGAGACCATGACACCTGCACAGGATGCAACCCCACCTCTTTTACCAGCAAATGCTGCATCTCCGTATACTCAAGAGAGTTCAAGTGAAATACCACATAGGATGAGGAGCATCAAGAACTCTATAATGACACAGAAGAAATTACTAATTTTAATTTTTTGTGTTGTCTCTTTGCTGATAGTGAACCAATGAATTTTGATGAAGCTATCACTGAACAAAGGTGGATACAAGCCATAGAAGAGGAGATTCATTCAATAGAGAAGAACAACACTTGCGAGTTAAAAACTCTTTCAAGGATCATCAAGCAATTGGAGTCAAATGGATATACAAGGTGAATAAAAATGCCCATGGAGATGTAGAGAGATACAAGGCAAGACTTGTGGCTAAAGGTTACAAACAAAGGTATGGCATCAACTACGAGGAAGTCTATGCACTTGTTGCCCGCATGGAGACGATCCGTCTATTGATCTCTTTGGCAGCGCAAATAAAGTGGAAAATTCATCAAGTAGATGTCAAATCAGAATTCTTGAATGGATATCTTGAAAAATAAGTCTATGTTGAGCAACCATTGGGCTTTGTGGTCCAAAATCATGAAGATAAGGTGTTGAAGTTGAAGAAAGCTTTATATGGGTTGAAGCAAGCTCCACGAGCTTGGAATAGTTACATTGACAAATAATTTCATGACAATGGGTTTACTCTTTATCTCCATGAATATGCTCTTTACATTAAAGTTCATACTAATGGAGATATTCTGCTTGTTTTTCTTTATGTTGATGATCTCATTCTAACGGATAACTACTCAGTTTTATTTAAAGCTTTCAAGAAAGTTATATCCTTTGAGTTTGAGATGATGGACATAGAGTTCATGTAATATTACTTGGGCCTAGAATTGAAGCAAACGGAGGAAGGCATCTTCATATCTCAAGAAAGTTATACAAAGAAGATTTTGAAGAAGTTCAACATGTTCGTTTACAACCCTGTGAACACCCCAATGGAAAGTGGAACAAAATTGTCAAAGTTTGATGATGGAGAAAAGGTGGACTCCACTCTGTTCAAAAGTGTTGTAGGAAGTCTGATGTACTTGAAATGTACGAGTCCAGATATACTCTTTGCAGTTGGAGTAGTAAGTCGCTTCATGGAAGCTCCTACCTCCACTTACTTGAAGATCGCTAGAAGAATTCTACGTTACCTAAAAGGTATGATCGACCTTGGACTATTTTATTCTTCTTCTGATGATTTTAATCTTGTGGGATATTGTGATAGTGATTAAGCAGGAGATTTTGATGATAGAAAAAGCACATCTGGTTTTGTATTTTTCTTGGGTGATTGTGTTATTTCTTGGAGTTCAAAGAAATAATCAATTGTTACTCTCTCGACTTGTGAAGCTGAATACGTGGCAGCGATATCATGTACGCGTCATGCTATTTGGTTGAGGAGATTGTTGAAGGAACTAAATTTGCCGTAAATTGAAGCCACAATAATTTGTGTTAATAACAAATTTGCGCAAGCACTTGCCAAGATCCAGTGTATCATGATCGGAGCAAGCACATAGACACAAGGTACCACTTTATCTAAGAATGCATTGCCAAGAAATAAGTAGAGCTCAAGTATATGAAATCTCACGATCAAGTTGCGGATATCCTTACAAAGCCTCCCAAGTTTGATGATTTTCAGAGGTTGAGATCAAGGCTTGGAATAAAGAAGAAAAATTAAAATTAAGGGAGAAATTTATGGGGTCCATATATATATATATATATATTTTGAATTCCTCCTTTGCTGCAATATGCCAACAACATTAGTCTTCAATTACTGTAAAATTGCAAGAATGTCAAAAAGCTTAAAAGTTATTTACCTACAAGTTTGAATTGTTATTTTCCATTGATGTCATTAGTGACATCAAATGGGCAGATTTTTTCTTATAAATAGAGCACTTATGCTCATTTGTAAGGACACACCAAAATAGAGAAGCAATAAAGAGTAGAGAGAGTAATCCACAAGCTATTTCTTAGTTTGTGAGAAAATAGTGTGGAAGTAATATTATTATGAGTTGTAACAAATAAAAGAGTGTTGAGTAGTAGCCTTTTGACACTACCAAGTTTTCATCAATATTATTTATTATTTATTCGAGTATCATATTTACCCCCATTTTAATATTTGATGTTGTTGTTACTCTCTTCCTATTGCTATTTAGTTTGGACATTATCCTGGGTGTGATTATCATTTTTTCCAACATTGATTGCCGAGCGGTACGGTTGGGGCTTGAAAAATGTTCAACTACAAATAATTAATTACTATAATTTCTTACTATTAAAATAACTAAGAGAAACACAATTAATAAAATTACCTCAAAATTAACATCGCTTGAAATAAACTAACTAGCATTCAACTACAAACCCAATACAATTGAGTCAATCATGATAATTACTACTTACTTAATGGAACTCGTGAAAGCTAAAATAGTCTGTATAGTTGTGAGTATGAGGAGTATGGTAGCTGCCACAATTGAAGCTCCTACCCAAGTACTACTAAAATAATTGTGCTTCAAATTTGCCTTCATTCTGTTTCATGGGTTTTCGCTGTATTCAATTGCTTTTATGAATTCTTCTTTGTAATAGAAGTCGGAATATGTCGTGACCCCATTTCTGATTTTGTTGAAGAGGCTAGCCACATTTTTATCCTCTCCCATCCAATTCACTATGATTCCTTTCTGGCGAAGTAGACTCACATCTTTTTTTTGAGTCGATAAGATAATTCATGAAAGTAGCATAGTCACTGAAATATATAGGATCTATATTAGATGATTGTTGCTCATAAGCAATGAGATTTCTCAAGAGGGTTTATGTACCATATTCCACTCGTAAACAAGGAGTTGTCATAAATCCATTGTTGAACTTTATATCCAATAAATGTGTCATATCACTGGCCTTTGCCAAGCTAACTCCAGCTTCGGAAAGCTCTGTTGCATTTGACATAACCATATGTATTTTTTAATAGGATTCCCATGACATGAAAATAAGTAAATGTTTGATATTTCCTGCATTACATTGTCTCTCTAAAGGATTCGGGGGTCATTTTTGGTAAGTCAAGAAGAAAGGCAAACGAATTATTCACCAGTATTGGCAATGGTAATTCATCATCTTTCTTTGTCATGTGATGAAGCTTGTTAAGGAAAAAGAATGGAAGTTGATTTTCTAGTAATAACAAGTTTTGTAATATGTACCTGCACGATTAGTATTGATAATCATGTCTTCTCCTTCGGGACATATTTGACAACACTCTCGAATAAACTCAACCACAAAACAACCATCAAGCAACGACATCGGGCAAAATTGACTATGGTCTTCTATATCTTTGTAACACTTTAGTGCTACCTCCTTCAGTTTCTGCAATTCACTAATGCAACTTTTCAAATCAAGCCTCTCTTTCCATTTAAGAAATCGTCGTAGGTACAATGGTTTGTACTTTTCTATTCGATCAAGTTGAGAATTTTTCTTATGGTAAGGACCAATAGAGATCATCTTTGGTGTATAAGCATCTGAATTTGATTCATCTAGTCCCACATTTACTTTGAATATAGTACACGATTTAATAGATGAATTGTCTAAATCCTCAAATATTTTACCAATTCTTTCACTTGTTTCCATTATCTCGATTAAATGATTCTCTTTCCTCCTTTCTATCTGTAACGGAAAAGAGTAAGAAATTTTAAAATGTTTATTAGAAGCACTATGCAAAGCAATTACATATCTATCAATACGATCAATTGACTTTGTGATCTTCACACTTTGCAGTTGTTGTTTGAGATGAAACTCCTTATCTTTTGTTGCTTGAAGATAAGCTTCTTCCAAGCATTCCCACATCTCCTTGGCAGTTGAGCATCCTACGATCAAGTACATGCTTTCTTCTGTCAAGGTGCCTGAGATCCAACTCCCGCAACACATCATTCTCCTCCCAGTCATCAGTAATGCTGCTGTCTTCTGCACCCTTCTCGCCTGCTACAACTTTCTCAGTAGTCTTTCCAGTGGAATAGGTACCTTTAGTTGGTTCATTATCTGTGATAAGGTATGTTAATCTCATCACTTGAATCAACTGAGACATTTGTGTCCTCCATATAAGATAGTTCGTTGGCTTTAGTTTAATGGAGCAGGACGAAATAAGATGATGAAGTGAGGAGGTCGAAAGAGTGTTAGTAGAAGGGGACATTGTAATTCGATATTTTGGTTGTTTTGGTTTTCATCTAATACGTTAAAGAGTGGAAAAACTTTAATGCTCTGATACCATGTAGAAATCTCACGTAAGTATGGAGAAATCAAGGATTGTATTGATAAAAATAATGTTGAGTTACAAGCTCATTATATAGGAGAAGAGTCCTATTCTAGTTATACTAGGAATCCTACTACAACACAAATATATTATATACATGATATCCTAGTCGACTTTAACCTCCTACACGATACAGTAGCTTAGTCACACATAATTTAGGATTTAGTAGTCTAGTCCTAGTATGATTCTAATTCTAACTCGTCAGCCTCCTTCAATGGACCTGTTCCTTCGACATGTTCCATCAGTCTTCAGGCTTTCTTCAACATGGCTTATATGTGTTCACCACAAGTCAATGGACCAAGTCCCTTGACTTAGTAAGAACAGAGCAATAAAAACTAAAAGTAAATAACACAGAATGTTTACGTGGAAACTCTCTTGCTCAAGGGAGGAGAAAATCACGACGACCTTTCACGCAAGATTCCAACAAAACTCTATTATTTTAATGAGACAAGATTAAGATTACAAGATCTTTCAACCTAGGAAGTAAATTCTTAATCCCTTCCTCCTTTGTAACAACTTTGTTATGTAAAACAAAATAATTATCCAATTGCCTACTACACCAACTAACTCAATCGATATAGACTTCAAGAACCCGACATAGCTAACTCTAGCTACAACTCAAATTTAATCAATGATTAAAATTGAAATGATCTAATTCCTTCATAGCACAGGAATAGATCTTACACTGAATGAAACCAATACTATAATCTCATATAACAACTAAAGACAGTAGAAGATAACTCGATCAAGTCCCTTGATGCACATGACAAATATTTCTTTGAGAGAATGGATTTTTCTATGTGTAATTCTTCCAATGTAAAAATTAGGTTATGTCCCTTGTCAAGAGACTAATATAAGATGGAAAAATAACCTAGTACAATGCCATTAACTAAGAGTATTGATCTTCTGTAGTCGTGCACCAACAACTGCAGTTGTTGCAGCTTTTACAATTGTCTTTTTCGCATAGTTGAAACTCTCACACTCTCATGGGATGGGATTGAGTCCCTTATTAGATCCCATCATTTTTTAAATGATCAGAACTTCAAAATATAACATTTTCGTCATTTTTGGTGATGACAAACAATGTGAAGTTTCCCCTCACAACCATCCCCCCCTGTCACAATGACCAGGTCTCCCATACAACTAATTGATCCCATAACTCAACACAATTTTCCCCCTTTTGATATCATAAAAAAAAGAGAAGTAAACCAAGAAGGAAGTATGCAGTTAAGATAAATTTGTGGTTACTTAGGCAACATTAAGCATAAGTAGAAATTCATAAACTAGATAAGGGAATCTAGTAGATACAAGGCATAATCATTTATTCAAAATAGATTATTAATAGTCAAAACACTGAACAAAGATTACAAGGAGAACCAGACAACTGCCAACTGAAAAAGAAAAAAAAGGAGACTGAGGAATTTAAGAGGTAGGAGGCTTAAGAGCGAGAGATTGAAACTCATTCAGATAACCATTCAGAAAAAACTCTTTTCACATCCACCTGATAAAGTTTGAAACTCATGAAGGCTGCAAATTCAATAAGCATCCTTATGGCCTCCATCCTTTCCATAGGGGCAAAGGTCTCATCATAGTCAATGCATTCATCTTGGTTATATCTCTGTACCACCAGTCTTGATTTGTTCCTTATAATTACACTATATTCATCAAAATTGTTTCTATTAGTATGGTTGGGGAATCAAGTACCATATCTTGCTTTGTTCAAATTGGTACAGTTCTTCTCGCATAGAATTCACTCAATTATCATTCTTCAAGTCTTCCCTGATGTTTTTGGACACAATGGTTGATATGAATGTTTAGAATGCAACTAGATTTCTTATTTTGGATCTAGTATGCATTCCAGAATCCAAAGAAGTGATGAGATTATCTAGTTGATGGGATGACTTGTCCTTCCGTCATGGATTTCTCATCAACTGCTGAGCTTGATCTGCTTCTACATACTCTTCACTTTCAGAATCTGTAGTCTCAGACCGAGATGTATCATTTTTCTCAGTATTGTCTTGTAGACCATGTCCCTATTCAGGTTCATCATCTCCATAAGCTTCTTCATAATCATTAGCTTTTTTATTTGAATTTTCACCAACAGTTTCTTCATTGAGACTGTCCCTCTGAATTTGAAGCAGCTCTCAATCTCAGAATCATTTTTGTTCTTCAGATCTTCAGTTCCTCCCGATTCATCAAAGATAACATGAACACTTTCTTCAATGCATAGTTTTTTTTTTATACACTCTATACGCCTTGCTAGAGGATGAGTATCCCACTAACATCGCTTCATCACTCTTAGGATCAAACTTTTCAAGATCGTCTTTTCTATTGTTAAGAACAAAACATTTTCAACCAAAAGCCTTAAGATAAATCAATTTTGGATTTTGATTGTTCAGTTGCCCATAAGGAGTTTTTGTTTAGAATTAATCTAAGCAGACACCTCTTGGTAACATAACATGTAGTATTTACTTCTTTGGATCAGAAATTCTCTTGAAGATCAGAATCTATCAACATGGTCCTAGTAATATCAATCAGGTTTCTATTTTTCCTTTTCACCACACCATTTTTTGAGGTGTTCTGGGAGCTGAAAAGTTATGATGGATTTCATATTCAGCATAGAAGCTTTCAACTTTAGCATTTTTAAATTCAGTGTCATGATCCGACCTGATCCTTGCAATCTTGTAGTTTAGCTTCGTCTGAATCATCTTGAAAAATATCATCAGTACATCATAGGTTTCATTCTTGGACTTGAGAAACATAATCGATGTGAATCTTGAAAAATCATCTACAATAACAAAGATGTACTTCTTTCCACCTCTACTTTGAATCTTTACGAGACCACAAAGATCCATATGGAGTAATTCAAGAGGCCTGATAGTGCTTACTTGTTTATTTTGTTTGAAAGAGGGCCTGATTTTCTTTTTTTTGATGCATGTATCACAAACTTTTTCATCTGCAAATTTTATCTTTGGCAATCCACGGACCAGATCCTTTGACACAAGTTTATTTAAGAGAGAAGCACTTAAAGCCTTTTGTACCACAGATCATCATTCTCACTTTGAACACTGAGGCAAGTGAGATTGTCACTACAAGCAGTGTCCAGATTAGCTATATACATATTTTTGCAACTTTTTGCAGTCAAGATCACATATCGAGATATTCGATTTGTATCCACACACCTATCTTATAAGAACTTGACTTCATTGCCTTTATCACAAATCTATGATACATTTAGAAGATTGTATTTTAATCCATTGACATTGTACACAAAGTGAATGTTCTACAGACTTTCCAATTCTTCATACACCAAGAATGTAGCCCTTCTTTCCATTTCTAACCTCCACCTTGAAGTGCCTTAAGTGAGAGGAATTTTGAGTTTTTCAAATCATGTGTTTTGTGCATCCACTGTCCATGAACCAACAGTGACTGCTACCTCATCTTCTCACCTGCATGAAAAATTACTTGTTAGCTTTGAGAATCCATTTAATCTTGAGTCCCCAGTATGCAAACAATGGTGTACTAAGAGAACTTTTTTTCTAGAAAGACAGATTTGTTTTCTTCAACTTAGGACAGGTACAGGTCCCTTTCTTTGAATGTTCTTTTGTTTGGAGTATTTTGAAAAACTTTCTTCTGTTTTTTTTTTTCAAAGCAGGCCAATCTTTCTTAAGATGGCCATTACGACCACCATAAACACACAAAAATTTGTCATAAAGAGAGAAGTATTTAGTGTGAGGGTTGTAAGGAGGATATAACTTCACACATCCTAAACCTCTTCCATCATTGTGTCCATGACTAGTAAGATTTGCTAGCATTTTGGAGGAAGTAGTCCATTTTAGGGATTTGTTCAGTTTTTCTTTAACACGGATCGGGTCCCTTTCTAACTGAATATTTCTCTCTAAATCCATAACCAACTTCACTTCAACAGTTTTAAGACCATTTGCAAGTCCAAGTTGCAGATTGCTAGCCTCACTTTTCCCCTTCGAACTACCCTTAGGCACCCCCTTTAACATCTTTTTGAGTTCTAGATTTTCAGCTTCTAGAATTGTCATTAGTTCCTTCATTTCAGATATCTGAGTAACTAAAGCAACTTTCTCATCTTTAAAAATATCTAGACTGTTGTTCACAAAATCCTTTTCAGTGGTTAACTCAATCACAACAGATAGACCTCTCAGTTTTTTAATGGAGTACATATTCAGATTTTGTTTAAAATTAAGGAGAGTTACCTCTTCATCAACAGCCTCATCTTTAGATTTAGCCATGATTGCAAACAGGGAGTCAAAAATTTCTTCATCATCCTTTACAACAAGCATAGATAGATGTATCCTCTAGATATTCAGATCCCTCTGAATCACTTGATGAGTTTCCCCAGATAGCAAGAGTTTTTTTCACTACATAATCAACAACTGCTCTTCTTTTTTACTTATCTAGGACCTGGTCCCTTCGCTTGTCTTTGTCACCTCCAGTTTTGACGTAGTCTTTGTACTCTAATTTGTGCATAGGGCAGTCTCTGATAAAATGCCCTGGTTTTCCACACTTCTGACAAAAATTAGTTGTATTTGTTGACTTGCTTGAGTTTTCCTTCTTTATAAATTCACCATGCTTTCTCACAATCTTTTGATAAAAAAAAAAAATATCAAACAAATAACAACTAATTTCTTATGATTACTATTTTTTCTAATATGGTACTTCTTCCGTCTCAAAATAAATGTCATTTTAGCTTTCTTTACAATCATTAAAGAAAAACAATAAAAACAAGATGTCAATTACTAATTTATCCTTATATATTAGGTGTTTATTGGAAATTAAGTACACTATGAAAAATAGTTCTTTAATATAAGAGTATAATTGGAAACATTTTTGTAGCAATAATTATTTTGGGACAGTTTCATTTGCTATAACATGCTTATTTTAAGACGGAGAGAGTACTAGTTTGATAATAGTTGACCCCGTCTTTATTTTATCTCGCTTTCTCTGCTCATAGTATTAAATAATTATATAATAAGATTAATTTATTAATATACAATAAAACCTCTCTAAATTAATATTGTTGGAATCATGAAATATTATTATTTTGTAGATGTATTATTTAATTAATAAATTAATATTTATCAATTTAAAATAGTATTTTCGAGATTCAATGAAGTTAATTTCGATTACATCATTCGGGAGATGAAGCCTCAAGAATTTTAAATGAACCCTCTTGTGAAAACGACATTCATGAATATGATGTCATGATAAATATCTTAGTTTACCGCAATAAAATGGATGTCAATAGCCTATTAGGATACCCGAGTGAAAATGATACATGTTCAAAGGTGCAGAACTTAGAAGAAATCGTATATATCATCAGAAAAAATAATGTTGATAATAAAATTGAAGACGATACAATACTTTTAGCCAGTTACACACAAAGAAGTAAGAAGTCATTTATCGCGTCTAAAACTCTTCACAATTTTTTGGTGCAGTTCGAAAAGACAACATCGAACATTTGGATGCAATAAGAAATGTTAGAGATGAGCTTCAACTATATTTAAATTTTTACAAAAAAAAACACTAAGAATCATATTTCACTAAAATTGACTTAGATATTTTTGTAATTTAAAGAATTATTTTAACGTTGTTTCTGAACTAGTGTAATTAGAATTTCATCTCATCCAAAAACAAGAATATTGTACAGACCATCAATTGACTCATCAAATAAAACCTCATGAAATTTTGAATTATCCAAATCCAAGAACAAATCACAAAATAGGTCTCGCTAATCTCATCACATTCTATCTCCCTCGAAAATTGAAGGAATAAAAAGACCAAAAATGACTGGGAGCGAATAAATAAAAGACAATACTGAAAGAAAAATGATTCTAACAGATTGTTCTACGCATAACTCCATATATAACAAGCCAACCATCCAAATTGCAAAAACTTCTCACCATCTCATCCAACTTCTCAAGACACTATCAAATTGAACCACTCTTCAATAAGAAGCTACTGTTGCTTGCACTCTGGTGGCCTCTCACCAGACTGACCATCTCCTACAGGAGCTCTTCCGCTCTTCTGTGATGGAATGAATATCAACAATTAGGTCCCTATCAAGGCATGCAGACAGAATCTTGAATGGAATTCAGAAACAAAGATGAGATCATGGATCATACCTTGCGGGCAGCAGCAGCTGACTGCAGTGACATTTCAAACAACGGAGAAAAGGTGTTAGCTTTCCTAATCATTTCATCTCCAAAAGATAATTTAGTTGCTAAAAATTGAAGCGGGAAAAGTGAAACTAAGTACCTTCTTCTTAGTCTTGGTATCTTCTTCCTCCTCTTCGTCCTCATCATCTTCTTCATCCTCATCTTCTTCATCCTCATCATTCTCTTCATCATCATCTTCATCTTCGTCATCTTCCAAGTCAGCATAATCATCATCCTCAGCAGCTTCCCCAGTGAACCATGAAACTGCATGTGGAATGATTTTATCTCGAATTGTTGACCTTCATAAACAATCAGGAGCAAAACAAAGATCATCAGCACCATTTTCTTTCAGTCATAATATATGTTTGTGTAGATTGCCGTCACATAAACTTACCCAACATCATAATCTTGTTCCATCAAATTCTGAAGTTCTTCAGCCTGTCAATAAGTATAAGGATGTTGTTACAGATAAATTAGAACTCCAAAACAGATATGGAACAAAGGATATAGCAGTACTTACAGCATCTTCATCAATATCCTCTTCGTCCTCTGGCACTTGAGGTGGACTAAAGAAGTTGAAGAAACTTTCACACTGTTCTGTTTTAGTGATAGGCTTGGCATTCTTCGACCCCTTCTTTGGCTTCTTTTTTAGAATCTTCTGTGTCAAGCATTTTCCAGGATACCATTCTATCTCAGTCCTATAGATTGAGGAGAGAACATGAGAAACCATTGGGAGAAAATAATTATGTCAAAACAATCAAAAACTTTGGTTGCAGATAATAATGTAGTGACATACCCTATTGCCTTCTCCAGAATTGGTTCATCTTCATCAATCATGTGATAGGTTTTAGTCAGCAAAGTGTTTTTGAAGTAAGGATTAGTCTCGAAGAAGAATTCAAGCTTGAAACCCTTTGGATCATCAATCTTGGACCACTTTATATCCCTGAGGAATTTGAGAGCTTCTTCATCTCGCTCGGTAATCTGCATTTACAAACAGACCATATTGACATGAGTGGACTGACAATTAATGAAACTGTTGAAGTAACTACAGTAAAGGACCTAACAACAATTACCTCCTCAGATAGCACTTCATTATTTTTCATAGCCGTGAGCCAAAAATCAGGGACACCTTTCTCTATTAAAGGCCAATTGGATTAATATTGACCATACCAAAGAATCAATATACTCAAAGTGATAATTAGTTAACATACCCACTGCATCTTTATCCACTTGCTGGTCTGCTACTGCAGCCTCGGTTGTTGCCCCTTCAACTTCAATAACCCCATTCACAATTTCAAATCTCTGCAAATGTGTATTTTAACAACATTGATTATACATCACCATACCACAAAAACAACGCATATGTTGTACTAGTGTTAAATGTATATCCTGTGGCACAAACCTTTGTGTATAATGGTTGATAAAACTTCTGGTATTTGGCTTCAAGTGCAGCTCTCTCTTCAAAAAATTTTGCCTCCAAGTCGTCATGTTGAGTCTGCACAATTAAGAAAGAGGAAGAACTCATCACTCCTGGTCACAAATATAAAAAATCAGACAAAAGCAAGAACTTTCAAAAGAAAGCCAACAATCCAGATAAATACAAAGTTTGAGCATCAAGAAGATTGCCTCCACAAATAACAACATTACTAAGTGTATCCAAATTCAGTTTTGTTAAACATAACTTGAAAACTAATGCACATAATACACAGTGAACTAATGAGACGCTGAAGTACACATTATGACTAATCCAGGTGTTCCATATTATGTGCATTGTAGTTAAATACGCCTCTGAAAGTCAGCTTAGTAATACAGTCCTATTTTAAGAGAAGACTACAGAGTTAACTTTAAATCTGAACAGTAGTATTAGCAAACATTAGCCTTGGATTACCATTTCACAATACAATGCAAAATTGTGCTTCAGTCTATAATTCAAAGAATAAAAAACAAACTTTTTTCTTTTATGAAGAGAAAATAAAAAACAAAACATTTGGTATAACATCAGAAACAAAATTAATCAATGAAAGATATCATAGCAATAATCTAACTAAGAAATCCAAGTCCTTCCAATTAGTCAGGTGTTTAGACTTGATATAACATTTTTGATGGATGCTTGTCCAAATAAACAAATCCTCAAAGCTATATCATCCACACCACATATGACACCCACAATGTCAAAGAGTAGATAAGTTGTATAAAAACCAAGTGTAGATCTTTTCTTTAAGTAAACTCTTCAATTACAATGAATTTTGAATTTAGGGCCACAACCAGGAGTGCATGAAGGATCAAAAATTTACTATGCATATAAATAGGAAAAACTATACTTTTAAAATGTATAAATTGTTAAATCCAACTTCTGGTGATGTCTGGTTTAAACGTTGCTATAGGTTCCAGGTTCATAACATAGATGTATAAAATATCAGGCTCCGACACTGGGACAGAATAAATTTGCAACTGAAATACTTTCCATCAAAGTAAACTAATTCCCATTTGAGTTCTAGGTCGTGACATCATATATAGATAACAAATGTATAGGATAATTAGAGTAAAGTGGCATAAAAGAAAACTTTTGAAGAGCAATTGGACGTGCCTGAATCTCCCTCAGAACCTCAACACGCTTCCTGACAATGGGCGACAAATTTTCAAGCACATCTGAGTGTTTCCCAGTAAGATCCTGAAGTTTATTCTTCAAATACAAACCACCACAACGTCAGCCAAAAATTCATTAACTTACAAATAACACTTTAAAAAGACTCACTTTGAGTACATTGACAAGGTCTGCTCGGTCCCCCGCATTCAAAGCTATACAAGAGATTTTAATTAGAAATATTAAATTAAACCCCATATAAGAAGATAGAACAAACAACTGGGGCTGATTAAAGCTTTTACAGAGAGCCAAATATCCAAAATAGTATATAAAGGAGTTTAAGTGATAAAGGGTTTTACCAGCACTGAGATCGGCAACACTGAAGTTGTCCTTTGCGTTGCTCATTATGGAGTGGAAGGAGGTTGAACAAGCCAAAAAGAGAGAGAGAGAGAGGGAGGATTTGCTAAGCGCCTCAATTTAAGCTCTTTTCCTCTCTCCCTCGCTCTCTTTTTATCAGAAAACCTAGCTGCTCAGATTACTTTTATATTGACCGTCTATATAAGGCCCTGTTTGGTTTTCTCCAGCAAATATTCTTTTTTCCATTACCCCTTTATTTTATTTTTTATTTTTTACTCTCTTTTATCTTTTTTCATTTGAAGGTTTATGTCAGGCCCAGCCCGGAAAGGGCGATAAAGAAGGAAAAATTGTATGAAATAGCAAACTATTTATTCAAATTATATGTTATAGCCATAATTTCTTTTATTTGTAATTCGCAGCAAACATTCCATGTTTTTTGCCGTCTGGCAGGACCTATTCAGTATACATATGTGTTGTATAAAAATTAATTGTATATATTAGTATAGCATTTGCTTGTATATGTGTCATAGTTATACATAACAAGACTTGTCTGTATAATCTCTTTATGTATATATGTAGTAATTTTGTTTATATACAATTACTATTTTTTAGTTTGTTTATACAAATTCAATTTGTTGTTTGTATATTTTTCATAGTTATATATAACAAGACATGTTTATATAATCTCTTTATGTATATATGTAGTAATTTTGTTTATATACAATTACTATTTTTTAGTTTGTTTATACAAATTCAATTTGTTGTTTGTATATTTTT
>JAJONR010005561.1:0-33263 GCA_029582245.1 Solanum etuberosum | reverse complement strand
ATCATTTCATGATGCAGATACAGGTATTCAAGGTCATCAACAGGAGCTTCATTGATACCACATGGAGTTCGAGTTAGCTATGGTGAGCCTCCTTGCTTCCGGAGGGTTCCACTTTTACTTTCAGTTATATCAGTTGTTAGGATGTAGTGGGTCTTGTCCCGACTTCCATCTTTGTCATTTAGAGGCTTCATAGATAGACAGTAGAGTTTCAGAAGTCTGTTCATTTATTCATTTTTTAAGCTTTTGTATGCTTGAGTTAGTCTTCCGCTTGTAGTCAGCCAGGATGAGGGTTCGCTTGGGGACCAGCAATGGTTCTCGAGTGCCGACCACGTCCAGGGTGTAGGCTCGGGTCGTGACATTAATGAGGTAATTTTAATAATTAATTTAATTGGTGGTTAAAGAAAATAACATTAAAATTAGTAGTGGGCCACTCCACCTCTTTTATAATTAGTGATATATAATTATTTGGATAGTAAATAATTTGTATTATATTCTCAACTTGCGAGAATAAACGAAAAAGAAAGTAGGCGCACGATTGTAAAAACAAATCAAAAGAACGACATCAGATTATGAAAGTTCTGAGACATTGAAGAAAGAAAAAATATTGGTGAATTAGCTTGCTTGACTTCGGTTCTTCGATTGAGGTAGGTTATGGTTTATTCTTTATGATAGAGATACTCTTAATAGTGATTGATAGTCATTGAATAATGTTGTGAAATTTTTTATGTACTTTATTGTTGTGGTTTGAATGATTTAAATGTTGTTGTGATTGATTTATAATCCCAAGACTGCGAAATCCATAATCTTGAACTTGGTTTATCAAAGTGATGTCTTGAATAAAGAAAGTTTGATAAAATATTGTTAATGAAGTAGAAACTGATGATAAAGAATGAGGAATTAATTATATTATTGAATCGGGTTCCACGAGCCGACACAATATATTTGAATCGGATGGCACAAATCGACACGATATTATTGGATCGAGTGTCATGTTCCGGCACGGTAACATTAAAGGAACAGATTAAAATAACTTAATATACTCAAGTTCAAAGAACCCATTTCTCAGAAGAGCATGGTGTGGAGGACTAAGTCCTCATGTGTGTTCTTGATATTGTTGACTAATTTCGTACTTGCTTCGTTGTTGTTGTCACTTGTTCATGTTTCTTGTTGCTTGCCACCCGCTAAGTGCTATAGTTGATTTCATGTTATTACTTTATGAATATTAGTTTCTATTTTGAATCGGCCGATGATATCTAACAGTACCTGTTTCCCTGTACTAACCCATACTTGTACTTTTCTTCGTTTTACTTTTGTAGAGTGCATCGAGTGTACCAGCGGCTTCAACTCTCCCTCGTCTCTAGACAGTCTCCAGCATATCAGATTCTAGGGTGAAGTATTCATTCTAACTCGTATTGAATTATCTCGATCATGGCATGATGTCCTTAGTTTTCGGACACAAACTATTTTATTTATTTATTCAGTGTCTTTGATACTCCTAGATTAGGTATTTGAGGATTATATGTCCTTGATATGATGATTTTCAGATTTTGGGAAGCGATACATAATAGACTCTAGTTGATTTGATTTCTTACTTTAATAAGATTTGAGTTTCCGCATTATTGCAGTATTTCATAAGTTGAATAGCTAATATAAGTTGGAGTTGCATTTGTTGGTTCGCCCACCTAGAAAGTTAAGTGTAGGTGCCAGTCATGACCCATTTTGGATCGTGACAAACTTGGTATCAGAGCTTTAGGTTCGGTGATCTCATCACACAAGGATATGTCTAGTAGAGTCTTGCAGAACGGGCGGGGATGACTTTACTTTTCTTCGGGAGGCTATAGAACTTTAGGAAAACTTATTTCTTTCTTTCGTGCTATTACTTGAATCCAATTGGTATCTAGGTGATACAAATTGGTACCTGACATTCTTCACTTTATTACGCAGATGGTCAGAACTAGAGCAAGAATAGTGACAACACCAACACCAGTACAAGATGATGCATCTGAGCAAACCGCTGCGACTGTAGCCCGAGGGAGAGTAGTGACAAGAGGTTGTGGTAGAGGTCGTGGGAGAAAGTCCACCAGGGGCAGAGGTCAGACAACTGCTAGCCACGGATAGAGCAGCAACCCTTCCACTGGCCGATGAGGTGGCAAGAGAGAATGATGAGGTGGAGAATGAGCAGATTTATGATAAGGAAGCACCACCCCAGCCTATTCCTGAGATGATCCACTAGGTTCTCACCTATCTCAACGGGTTATCTGAGAAAGTAACAAAGATTAATACGCATCTATTTGAGGAATGCAAATAGACAAAAACTGTGTGGCAAGAGATGTATCAATAGACAAGAATAACACTGCAAAACAATGGGATCAAATAGGTTTTGATTAAAATAAAGGTGAAGCATTGGAAGCAATTTCAAAAGGAAACCATTGCGGCTATTTGTGGAGTGGTTCTATACCACACTTGGCGTATAAGAAACTAGAAAAAGCTCAAAGGCAAGCATGTACATACAAAAAAGGTAGTAACACAAATCAAGAAGGAGATAATAGAGAGATTACACATAGTAATTCAAAAAAAAACACACACACACACACAAAAAAATATATATGCATTTCATTCAACATTTACTATGTAATTAGTTTTCTTGTTTGGTAGGAGGCCTAGCTTCTGTTATCATAAGTAGATACTCTTTATTTATAATTGTTCCTGGGTGGTTACAGTAGTATTTTATAGTTATTATAAAAAAAAATTGACCTTTAATTTTTATTCTTCAATGTTTTTCTTAAGGGGTGTGTTATACCCTAATAATTCACTTAATATGAACTAGAGAGAATAATAAAATTATCATTTTATTTATTATTACTTTTTAAGAGACTTACAAAGTTAATATTAAACAAGTAAAAATGGATGGAGAGAGTATTTTACACTGGAAACCCCTAGACAAAAGGTCATTATTAAGAATGCACACCTATTTTCATGGTAGAGTTCGTGGAGTGGGGTTGTTGATGATTCTCACTTTTAAGCAAAAAACTTTGAATTCTTTGTCTTTAAAGGCCTTTTCAGACTAGAAGAAATTAATTAATGGACTCAAATCCAAAACATTCTTTCTAGCAATTAAAAGTCCCATTCACATGGTGTGTTCTTAGCTTATTTTTAATTCATAGGTCCACAACTTTTAGTGTGAATGATATAAATGCATATCTTCTTATTTTGGTCCCATACATGCCCTTCATTCTAATAATATGTACAACAAGTTACAATCATATTATTCATTAGCATGTGACATGAAAAATCCTCTTTGAAATAGTATCTCTTTTTAATTTCAATTTATATGTCTTATTTTTTTTATTTGATTTTTCTTAGAAAAAATTACTTTCTATTATCTTGTGAATTTTTAACTTTAACATTATATATAACTTTTTTAAGATCATAGGATTCAAAAGGTATTTTAATACATTACATATATTTTTAGTTTAATATCATAATATTCAAATTTTTTTGAATTACTTATATAATTAAATCAAAACCTATAAAATAAAATGAATGGACTATTTATGTAAAATGACTATTTGCATCAATCAAATTTAGCTCTGCCTTTAACAAATATGTGGTTTTGGTGAGGAGTTATAATCAGAAATAACAAAAGATCAAACCACATTTGTTGACCCCCTTTTGGTCCACAAATAGAAATATGACCGTTTGTCTCAATTTATGTAAGTGATTTATAAATTATTAGAGATTTGAAAGTTAATTTTTTATTAAATACAAATAATTTTTTTAGTTATTCTCTTTACAATTGACTAAAATAAATAATATCACATAAATTAGAATAAATAAAATATTATTCTTCTTCTTTTTCCCTAACAAATGAAGTGGCAACACCTTTATTTTTTCTTTTCTCCCCTTATGTTTGGTAGCATGGAGATCGCATGAGATTATAGAAGAAACAAAAAGAGGATGTGCATGGTTGATGTCAATACCTTTTGTATAGTATTTAATTTTTCACTTTTCCATTACTGGTCCTCCTTTTAAAATAAATAAATTAAATAGGCCAATAATATTAATGAGTGTCTCTCATGCACTATCATATTGTCATTATTTTCACTTTCATGTCATAGAGCTTGTTTGACATTGCTGTTAAGAGGTCAAAAATGTTTATTTTTGAAAAAATAAGTGTTTAGCAAATTCTTAGAACTGCTTTTATATGAAAGTAGAAGCAGTTTTTCTGCTGTTGGAAAGAAGCTAAAATTTTCTGCTTCTTAAAAAAAGCAGCAGAAGCAAAAGCAGAAAATTATTTTTTAAAAGACTAAAATATCTCTTCCATATATACATATTTACCAATATATCCCTTATTAATTAATTAACATGTCTCATAAGTTTAGTTAAGTTTCATTCAAGAATTTTATTTTTTATTTTTATAATAATTTTTTTATTGTATGCTTATATATTATTATTTATATTTTATATTTTATATATTACCTTACATTTTATTTTACAGAATTAGAAATAAAGGTAACAACACTATTTTTGTAGGATTAAAAATATGAAGAGCTATATTTATTTTTGTGGTGAATTTTTCATAAATTGTCGTTTAATTTGTGGAATGATTTTAAAATTTATGAATATGTATATTTTAATTTAATTAAAAATTTTGTAATAGATATTTAAAATAGTTTCTCTCTATAAAATAATATTAATATTAAGCACACATTGATACTTACCCTTTTTCGTAATTTGACTTTCAAAAGCACTTTTTAAAAAAGATTAGTCAAATACAATTTGCTCATCAAAAACACTTTTCAAATAAATTAGCCAAACACAAATTTTTTTTTTCAAAAACACTTTTTTAAAAAGTTATGTTAAAAAAGTGTTTTAAAAAATAAGCAATTTTTAGCAATAATGCCAAACAAACTCTTAATCTATTGTTAATAGAGTCTGAATTTTTCCTGATAAAATTTGAAAAAAAGTTATTTTTCTCAAATATTTATTAAATACACATAATAAATAATTTTAACTTTATCTATAGAGTATAAATTCTGATAAAGGAAATTTAGATGAACTAGCAAAGTGCACAACTATATGAAAGAATTTCATAAATATACCAGCAGATTATAAGTTTAATTCATTTTTAATGGGATAAAGCGTAAGATTTTACTTGAACTATGGTAATATTGTCAATTACGAACCTAAATTAATTATAAGAAAGTTTTATTATTTTTTGAATTTAATTTTTTATTATTATTTATACCCCTAAAATATGTAAGGGTTCCATTACCCTCCTCCATCCTTAACAAACTTAATTATTAAGATTGCATTGATGTTTGTGTTTAATTTGTTGTGTCTATTAAAATGATTGCACAGTTAAATACATTTTTGCACTAATTTTTATATCCATGAAGTTACATCACTCATTTTGATCTCTATAAAATTATTTTTGATATTTTACATATGTTTCTTTCATTTATATATATTTGGTGTATAAAACTTACAAAATTGTTGTTCTTGTTCATATCATTGGATAAAGCTGAGTCAAAATAATTCAGAAATTTAAATAATATGAAAAATTAAATTAATACAAAAAATTAAATAATAAGAAAACTTTCACATACATTAGAGTGTAACTGACAATTTCGTGATGATTCAAAGATATATTGTGCCTTGTTTCTTTTTAGGTCTCTCACTACTTATTTACTAATTCATTTCATTTTTACTTAATCATTTTCAACATGATTATTTACTCCACCTTTAAACTTTAATCCACATGTTATTGATATGTTCTAATATTATCATTTTTAAAAAGATACTTTTTTATTTTTTACACGTAGTTTCATAATTGAATTTACTCTTACGTCCTATTTTAATTGTTGTCAACAAATACTTTAAATACACTGTACTAAATATTGGAAAACTATATGCACAGCGGAAGCATACCAAAATCATACAACTTACATGAATAATAGACAACACATAGTTTATGCTAGAACAAGTACAATCATGTTAGAGCACACAAACTTTCTAAAATTTAATTCAAGAATTACCTCTTGAAACGTGAGCAGATACCTTCAACTGAATTCACAAGCTAGTCGACAAGCTAGAACCTTCAAGCAAATCCAAAAGCTAGTCCACAAACTGGACCACAGTTCTGCGGTCTTCTACAGTGATCCCAAGTTCACTTCCGAACTCTAGCAATACTTGGGTGGGCAAGTATTTTATATAAAACTTCATCTTTTCAAGGGTTAGAAGAATCCCTAGTTATAGAGATTTCTTCCTAGTCCAAGGAGGAGAAAGAATACCATGTCTTTCCTTAGAATAGAAAAAGACATGTACATCTCTCTTTCCTTAGAATAGAAAAAGACATGTACATCTCTCTTTCCTTGAATAAAAAAGTAATATACTTCTCTCTTGCCTTAGAATAGAGAAAGACACATACTTCTTTCTTTTCCTTAGAAAAGAGAAAGACACATACTTCTCCCTTTTCCCTTTAGAATAGATTCTGAGTTCTAGTTAAATATGAGCACAGTATGGACCACAAAATTAATTACTGAGGCTTCCTATTATGGAAATAATTCCAAAATAATTAATTTGAATTATTTTTACCATAATAAATTACAAATTATTCCACTAGAAATTCGTAATTTCACTCCTCTATATATATTTTGAAATTCCCCATTAAACACATATGTAATTCCCCATGTTAAGATTACAGATACTAATCAATAAATTAAGTTACTGATGAATTTAATTCAATGATCAATTTCCTTTAGAGCACTGCTTAAATTATTTCATGTGTCAGATTCATAAATCCACTTTTAGACACGATGAAAACTTATAAGCTTCTCAAAAAGACATCATCAATCTCTATACCGAGACATGAATTCCGTCAACTAACTTATTATTTCACCAATATATATTATTATCATCCAATCTACAAGGCATATTGACCCATCTTAGAATCTCATCTTTTAATAAATCAAAATGATAATTAACATATACAGATCATAATCACGATTAAGAATATAAGTACATTTAATAGTTTAGAGAATATGCTTTTGTCAGTCAGTCTAAAGCAGCTATCTCTACTCGGTCCCGTTTAATACATACAAAATGCACTAGCACAAGAAGTTGGCACTATACCATTTCCATAATCAAGATAAACTACATAAAATCTTGTGCTACAATCGTACCGATGGCATGTCCAATTCCCATCTTAGATTGAGAACAAAATTTTTTATACTTATAATGTAACGACCTGATTTCGTCGTTAGGGAAAAACCAATGGGGAAAGAATTTGGGTCAGAAAACTTTTGAGTAGTAACTTGAAAATTCCTAGCCTAGTCCAGATTTGGATGAAATCTGAGTCATGTGAGGACTAGGGAAATCTGGTAATTAATGAGAGGTCTAATTATGTTTTTGATCACATGAGTAGATAGCTAAGACGTTAAGGAACCCGTACGACTTTACGAAATTGAATTCGGGCGAGTAGAACTCCTGAAACTGATCTTAGCGTGAACGAGTAGTTTTTGAATGTCATGGGTTGAAGGTGTGTTGTGAAATGGAGGTTTGAAACTCTAAATTCGACTCTCTGTCTCCGTACAAGCCACCAGGGCGGGGCCGCTGTAGCGGGATGGGGGCCGCCACAGTGGGACAGCCGCGACTTAAGTCAAAAATAAACTCCAAAAACTTCATTATTCTGCAAACTTCGTTCTTAAGAGTTAGGAGATGACCCCAGGCGATTTCTTGACAGTTTTCCATGACTTTTGGTGCTAAAGGTAAGGATTTTACTCCCCTAATCCATTTTTTGATCCATAGAACTTAGATTCTTGGATAATTATTGTTAGGGGGAGGTTTTGATCTGAAGTTAATGGTAGAAAAAGTCCTAATTTGGGTATTGGGATCTTGGGTTTGGCCTAGGGTTAATAATTTTAATTGTAATCTGGGTAATTAGGTCTCGTTTATTGATCCTTGCGTATATTAATTATTTGTAGACCTAGAACAAGCGGAAAGAATCCGAAAAGGGAAGATTCAAGTGCCTTAGGGGGATTCAAGCTTGGTTTCGAGGTAGGTGATGGTTTGATTTCTTGTTTGCGTGATATATGTTGATGATTACTTCATTGTGATGCATGTGTGTACTGGAATGAAGTATTGTGATCAAACCTAATGAAATGAGAACGAATGATTGTAAGCCATGAATCAACACTTGACTTGTATGATTGTGAAAATATACATTGTGATTGTGATTGTGGTATGTTGAATGGAGCGAGTGTCACGTTCCGACACACTAACTGGGATCGGATGTCACGTACAGACATACTTATTGGAACGGGTGTCACGATCCGACACACTAACTTGGAACGGGTGCCACGATTTGGTACACTAACAATTTGAGTATGAGTTCCGTGAGAGGACCAATGACTTGTTGTATATGCGTATTAAAGAGAATGTGGAATTATGAGTTGTTCATGATTGATAATCGGTATATGTGTTTACATTCTGTGCATGTCATGTTTACCTTGTTGTGATTATTGATATATGTTATGCTTATTGGGATAGCCGCGTGATCCTACCAGTACACTGTGGTTGTGTACTGATACTGCACTTAGTCTTTCTTTGTTGAGTACAGGGCATCTTCAGGCAGCTACTGAAAGACCTCATTTAGAAGACCAGTGATCGATTCGAATTCAAGGGTGAGCCAGTTCTTCCAGGCTGCCATGAGTTCTCGTTATGTTTAGTCCATTGCTATTCAGACTTAGACTAGTACTTTAGATATTCTCTTGTTTAGTTGGGTTGCACCCATTTTTTTTAGACTTGTTGAACTTTGTAGTTTTGGTACATTGACTTTCAGGTTCTAGGGAATAATTTCTGCAATGTTTTGTTAGTCGTTGTTAGATCTTTTTGGAGTTTATGGGAACTCTATTTGACTCTTGCATTTAAACCTGCTTCCGTATCTTTAAATACCTAGTAATTGATTAAGTTGTGTAGTTCTTGGGTTAGTTAATTAGTGTTAATGGTTCTCCCACCGGAGGGTTAGTGTGGGTGCCACTCACGACGGTCTGGGCCGGACAAAGTTGGTATCAGATCCCTAGGTTCGTTGATCTCGATGTACCAAAACGAGTCTAGTAGAGTCTTGCGGAACGATACAAAGACGTCTGTACTTTTCTTCCAGAGGCTATAGGACTTTAGGAAATCTCTTTGTTCTACTCCTTTCGTGCTATAACTTGAATCCAATTGGTATATGGGTGATACAAATTGGTATCTTTCCTCCTTCACTCTATGGTCTGAACTAGAGCAACAAAAGTGGTAACACCATCACTAGCAAGTGAGAATGTGCATAGACTATCGTCAATTGAATAGGGTCACCGTTCGAAATAAGTATCCGCTACCTCAGATAGATGCTTTTTTTGATCAGTTACAGGGTGCATCCATTTTCTCTAAGATTGATCTATGGTCTAGCTATCATCAGTTAAAGATTAGGCTTGAGGATATACCAAAAACGGCATTCAGAACCCGCTATGGACACTACGAGTTTCTAGTGATGTCGTTTGGGTTGACAAACGCGCCTGCAACTTTCATGAGTTTGATGAATGGTGTGTTCAAACCATTTCTAGATTCATTTGTTATGATGTTTATTGATGGCATTTTAGTTTATTCTAAGAGTGAGGAAGAACATGCTGACCATTTTCGTATAGTTTTGAGTGTCCTTGGGAGACAAAAATTGTATGCTGAATTTTCTAAGTGTGAGTTTTGGTTGACTTCGGTTACCTTTTTGGGGCATGTAGTTTCAAGGGAAGGGGTAATGGTAGATCCCCAAAAGATTGAAGCAGTCAGGAATTGGGTACAACCTAGATCTGTGATTGAAATTAGGATTTTTGTGGGGCTTGCTAGCTACTATCGTTGTTTGTGAAGGGATTAAGGTCAGATTTGCAGATTTTAGCTTATAGGTGACATCATTCAAGAAGTTTTGGTAAGGGACGGCTGGATAATGAACACCATTACTTTGAGAAATAGATATAGTATTGTGTCATAACATGTATGGGTTGTTTAGCGAATGATGAAATTAAGTTATGCCAATTGAGGTTAGAAGCTATACTACGATTTCATAGATTGATTGTATATCAAAGAGGGTCAGGATACAACTGCTCCAATAGCAGCGATGTGTACTTGGTTAAGTTATTAAGTCTGTTAAAATTGTGGGGGAACCTGGGCATATGAGGAGGAAATCAACGAGGCCGTGGAGGCCGGGGAAATGGTAATGCAGGTAGAGGAGCAATGCAACCAGGCAAGAAGGTTGCCCGTCAAGATGACATGGCTCAGTTTTATGCCTTTCCGGGCAAGACCGAGGCTGAGGTGTCTGATGTAGTGGTCACAGGTACTATTCTTATATGTGACCGGATGAGTACTGTTCGGTTTGATCTGGGTTCCACTTATGCATACGTGTCAGTTCAGTTTGCCTTGAGATTTGATGCGGTTTTTGATGTGCTTGATGCCCCCATCCATGTTTCTACCCCAGTTGAAGAGTCAGTCATAGTCACCCATGTATATCGTGTTTGTCCTGTTGTGTTTATGGATTTTCAGACTTGGGTTGATTTGATTATTCCGGATATGATTGACTTTGATATAATCTTAGGCATGACTTGGTTGTCCCCCTATTATGTTGTGCTTAATGGTAATGCTAAGTCGGTAACTCTAGAGATCTCGGATAGGGAAAGGTTAGAGTGGGAAGGGGTGTACAAACCTAAGCCAGCTAAGGTCATATCTTTCGTGCGGGATAGGAAACTGGTGGAGCAGGGGTGTTTGGCGTAATTGTCTCATATTCAGAATGTTGAGGTCGAATCTCCCTCTATTGAGTCTATTCCTGTGGTGTCAGAATTTAGAGAAGTGTTTCCTATCGATTTGCCTGGTATGCCTCCAGATAGAGATATAGATTTCTGCATTGACTTGGAAATTGACACTCGCCCCATCTCCATTCCTCCTTATCGCAGGACTCTGGAAGAATTGAGAGAGCTTAAAGCTCAAATCCAGGAGCTTCTTGATAAAGGTTGCATCCGTCCTAGTGTTTCCCTATGGGGTGCTCCTGTCTTGTTTAAGAAGAAGGATGGTAGTATGAGGACTGGTAATTTTATCTTAAGCCATAAGGGAGTGGATTGATATCGGAATGAAAAGATTATGGATAAAGAAAGTCCCATTTAGTATACTTGGGTGAAGGTAATTGAAGATTTTAGTAAGAAAGTGTGTATAAAATTGGGTTAGTCCTTTGAATTTGATGGGTATACCTGAGTTTGAGGTGTCATGTCGATGAAAAGGTTGACTTCGTAGCGATAGCCAGGGCTAACTGAGCATAATGGTAATAAGAGTTCGTGATGGATTGCGATGGGACGCAACTATATAATAAAGTTGTTGGTTAAGCGAATTTTGTATAGTAATTACGACTTGCGAGTATCTAAGGTTGTGGTTTTCTAATATTTGGTGAGTAACATGGTTGTATGGAAAGTTTTAAAAGATGGTGGGACACCACTCGAATAGAATTTTAAAGAGCTAGTGTTATAATGAAGAAAAATATAGTGGGATGTAGTACATCCTTTAGAGAGAGGCGAGAGCAATAATATTTTATTTGATTGCAAAGGCTAAAAAGGTATCTTCAGAGGGGTAGATGATTGGGTTCAGAGAAGCATGATTTCATTCGTTTGCTGTGGCTATGGTAATAGAGTCACAAGTCCATCAGATTGGTTAAAAACTATTGAAAAAGACTTGAGAAAGGAGTGTACATACATTAGCTCAAGTGCGATGATCAGTGCTTTGTTTTTATTTTTGAGTTTAGTAATGAGTACGATTGAATTTCTAGTGAAATATATTGTAAGATCGATGGAGAGACGATCAATGATAAGCGATGATCCATGAATTCATAAAAATTTTCAAGGTATAAGCTAATGTTGATAGATAAGGGGATTGTGTTATACAGTTGGATTTACAATTCAGATTTTTCATTGTAAGTCTACATTTGTGGTGATATATTTTGTCAAGGTATGAATTTACAAGGTGATAAATGATCAATTGCATCAGGTATTGAGCATTTGAAAGGACTTACACCTGGGTTGAGTCGTAAAGTTGAGTACTGTTGATTGTTAAAATACCTAAGGAAGGTTTTCATTTAAAGTGTTGGTTTAGAGTAAGGTAAATGGTCGGAGTGTTTATGATGGTTGTTAGTATTGAGAGTGTGGGCTTCAGTGAAATGATGTGAAGAGTATGTGGAGTCAACTGAATTGAAATGGCTGGTATCGACTCTTCAGAGGAAAACCTTTAGTGTTATTCGATAAATTCTTATGTGACCATCTATTTCATTTTGTACATGGTTGGGAGTACGATGCACTAGCTATGCTCACGCGTGTTTTCACTTTTATGGGTGGATCCCTAGTGGTGGATCAGGTGTACCGATCCTGCAATGTTCTCTTGGTTGAGTGGGATGATTTGGGAAGACGTGGTTATTTCAGATGACTTATGTGGTGTTGTCTTGGAGTTGTTAAAGTATTTTAGTGGTTCTAAATGTACCACCTTGATTTCGAGAGTTTATAGAAGAGCTACCATGCGTATCTATGGTTGTCCGACGATCTTAATATTCATCTAGTCATCGAGGTCATGTATCGACTATGTGTGGTTGAATGTGGGGATCATTGAGTCCAATTCTACTGTTTTAAAGAGGTAATCTATAATTACTAAATCTAGCATTTCTATACTGTTGTTGGAGGGTTTTTATGCTTGGACATATCACTCGATGAGTATCTGATGTCTAAAGATTAATTTTTTATAACTTAAGCTCATGAAAATTTATGTTGTGAGAAGGAGATGTTGATAAGAACTATGATTGTTTGAGTATTATTAGTGTGTGTTGGTTGGTTCAGGTCCACTTCTAAGGGTAGCGAGTATTGATTTAGAATTTTATCATGCTTATGTGAGAAAGGATTAGTCCTGATGATTATGTCAAGTTCCTTGATAACATGTGGCAGACGTGTGTACGATCAACTTTGGTGGTTATTGAGAATAGCCTTTGTTGTTAGTTAAGTTTACATACAACAATATTTATCACTCGAGTATTGAGATGACTTCATTGATGCACTGTATGAGAGGGGATGTAGGTCTCCCAGTGGTTGGTTTGATGCATTTGAGGAGGGACCTTTTGATGAGAATCATTAGGAAATGTGAAATTTATTCGGGAGATGTTCTAGCAGCTCAGAACAGGCATAAAGAGTATGCAGACCGTAGGGTCAGATATTTGGAGTTTATGAGGAGGAGCCTATAGCCATTCTAGATAGGGAAGTTCACAAGTTAAGGTCAAAGGATATTGCATCTGTCAAAATCCAATGAAGCATCGTCCGATTGAGGAAGCGACTTGGGAAATCGATAAGGACATGCGAGATAAGTATTCCCAGCTATTCAACGATTCAGGTACTACTCTACCCTTACTTTAAACAGTCTTTCCTAGTTGATCACTTGGGGACGAGTGATAGGTAAATTGGTATCTATTGTAATGACCTGATTTCGTCATTAGGAAAAAGCCAATGTAGAAAGAATTTGGGTCAGAAAACTTTTGAGTAGTAACTTGGAAATTCCTAGCCTAGTCCAGATTTGGACGAAATCTGAGTCATGTGAGGTCTAGGGAAATCTGATAATGAATGAGAGATCTAATTATGTTTTTGATCACATGAGTAGATAGCTAAGACGTTAAGAAATCCGTACGACTTTACGAAATCGAATTCGGGCCAGTAGAACTCCCGAAATTGATCTTAGCGTGAACAAGTAGTTTTTGAATGTCATGGGTTGAAGGTGTGTTGTGAAATAGAGGTTTGAAACTCTAAATTCGACTCTCTGTCTTCGTGCAATCAGCCAGGGCGGGATTTATTCCGCCAGAGCGGGGCCACTGTAGCGGGATGAGGGCCACCACAGCGGGACATCCGCGACTTAAGTCGGAAATAAACCCCAAAATCGTCATTATTCTGAAAACTTTGTTCTTAGGAGTTAGGAGATGACCCCAGGCGATTTCTTGGCAGTTTTACCACGACTTTTGGTGCTAAAGGTAAGGATTTTACTCCCCTAATCCATTTTTCGATCCGTAGAACTTAAATTCTTAGGTAATTATTGTTGGGGGAAGTTTTTGATCTGAAGTTAATGGTGGAAAAAGCCCTAATTTGGGTATTGAGATCTTGGGTTTGGCCTAGGGTTAATAATTTCGATTGTAATCCGGGTAATTAGGCCTCGTTTATTGATCCTTGCGTATATTAATTGATTGTAGACTTAGAACAAGCGGAAAGAATCCGAAAAGGGAAGATTCAAGTGCCTTAGGGGGATTCAAGCTTGGTTTCGAGGTAGGTGATGGTTTTATTTCTTGTTTGTGTGATATATGTTGATGATTACTTCATTGTGATGCATGTGTGTACTGGAATGAAGTATTGTGATCAAATGTAATGAAATGAGAACTAGTGATTGTATGCCATGAATCAATACTTGACTTGTATGATTGTGAGAATATACGTTGTAATTGTGATTGTGGTATGTTGAATGGAGCGGGTGTCACGTTCCGACACACTAACTGAGATCGGATGTCACGTACCGACATACTTATTGGAACGAGTGTCACGATCTGACACACTAACTTGGAACGGGTGCCACAATCCGGTACACTAACAGTCTAAGTATGGGTTCCGTGAGAGGACCAATGACTTGTGTTATATGCGTAATAAAGAGAATGTGGAATTATGAGTTGTTCATGATTGATAATCGGTATATGTGTTTACATTTTGTGCATGTCATATTTACCTTATTGTGATTATTGATATATGTTATGCTTATTGGGATCGCCGCGTGATCCTACCGCGTGACCTCGTTTAGAAGACCAGTGATCGATTCGAATACAAGGGTGAGCCAGTTCTTCCAGGCTGCCATGCGTTCTCGTTATGTTTAGTCCATTGTTATTCGAACTTAGACTAGTACTTTAGATATTCTCTTGTTTAGTTGGGTTGCACCCATTTTCTTAGACTTGTTGAACTTTAGAGTTTTGGTACATTGACTTTCAGGTTCTAGGAAATAATTTTCACAATGTTTTGTTAGTCGTTGTTAGATCTTTTTGGAGTTTATGAAAACTTTATTTGACTTTTGCATTTAAACCTGCTTCCGTATCTTTAAATACCTAGTAATTGATTAAGTTGTGTAGTTCTTGGGTTAGCTAATTAGTATTAATGATTTTCCCACCGGAGGGTTAGTGTGGGTGCCACTCACGACGGTCTGGGTCGTGACATATAAGAACCGATGATTTAATCTTCTGTGTATAAGCTAAAACTCTATACACTAAATCATCTACTATATAAGTAAATAGACACCATAAACAAATATATGATCTATTAAATATGAATAAATAATTATTCTATAATAAATACTATATCTAAACACATGGTTAATAATATATATCCCAACAATCTCCCACTTAGACTTTTAACCATCAGGATTGCTATAATGTACTATATTTAAATGCATGGTTAATAGTATAAACCCTAACAATCTCCTACTAAGATATTTAATCTTGAAAATTGTTAGAATACTATTTATAAACACATGATTAATAGTATATTCCCTAACAATCTCCCACTTAGACTGTTAACAATGCATTTACAACTTTCACAGATACTCCTTGTATATTTCTTATCAAAAGGATCTTACCAATTGTTTTCTTATGCAACTTCGTCTAGTAGTGTTGAGTCGTAACTTATCGATTTTGTATTGGATCTTCGGAGGCCCTATCATGAAACCCTTTAAAAGTTTATTTCTTTACATGAGTTCTATCGTGAAAGTCCTCTTAAACATACAAAACCAATCAATCTTCGTTATGGTTCTCCCACTACGACTAAGTTCTACTACAATAGTCACACTTTCATGTTCTTGAGTCTTAATAGTTTCCTCAAAACCTTTTGGTATTGAAATATTAACAACTTTTTCATGTAGTGTTCTTTAATTTGCCCAACATCTCTCCCACTACTTAAGGTACTAGTTTTCTTATGTATAGTAACGTTTCTTCCACTACTGACATATCGATTAGATGTTCTTGAGCGTCTGAATTTACAACTGACTCATTTGTTATTTCTTTTTTCAGTTCCTGTAAAATTAGTTTACTTCTAGGAACATGGATTATTAAATAGTTCTTTTCTAGAAATCTGACAGTTGTCTTAACAATTACCTTATTTTCTTTAGGACAATAAAATAAACCTTGTTTCATTCTTTTTGGATATCGAATTAACACACACATTTCATTCCTAATTTGAAAGGAATCGAATTCAAATGTGATATGAAGTTCTTAGAACATATCCCAAAAGAAACAAAACAACAACGAATAAGCCAATCGTTAATCTTATCGTCTTCATAAGAGTCTATTTCTTTTCTCTTTTACACCAATCTATTATAGAGTGTCTGGTGTAGACAATTGAAATGCAATTATTCTATGAGTTAAGTGACTCATCAGCTCTGCAGATAGGTACACATCACTACAATAAGATTGTAGTGACATTATATTTTTTTTCTGATGTTATTTTCATTTGTCTTAAAATATTTTGAGTTTATCAAGACATTCAAACTTACAAAACATCAAAAATATATATTCATATCATGAATAACCTTCTGAAAATCTTAGAATACTCAAATTCACCTCTTGCTTGAATGATCATTTACCGCAAAAATTAGAATAGATTAATTCTAACTTATCACTACCTTTATTTCCTTTTTAAGAGGAAATGTCTCTTAGTCATTTTTCTTTCTAAACAGGACTCATATGTTGGTAGTGACTTCACTTTCAATGAATCGTTATGTCCATTCTTTAACCAACCTCGAAGTTCTATCCAGAATAAATGACGTAGACGCTAGTGTACATATAAGTTTCATTCAATTTGAAAGATATTTTCTCTTATTAGATAGATTAATATTATCTTCAATTCATGAGAAAAAAAATTCATGCATCAATATACAATAAGAGATAAATATTTATCAAACTCAATAATAAGAGATTTACAAGAAAAATATATTAACTATCCATCTCTTATCTAGTTAGAAACTGAAAATATTTTCTTCTAACATAATGTGCATATACAATGCATTCTTTGAATTAATGTCTTATCTCTATCGAAAGAAATTTTTGAGTAGTACTGAGTGGGTCTATAAAGTCTATTGAGAATTTGAGATATAATATATTAAATAGATCATAATATGCTGACTAATCCTAAATAATAAAATTCAGGGGTCATTTTATACATATATATCCATGCACCTCGAATAGCCAATTGATGGAATTGGAGAACTACTCATGCAATATACGTGTACAATGACCAATTATTCACTTCATAAACTTATACATATCTAACTCAGATGGAGAGTCTACTGTTAGTTTGAGTCAAGTGAAAATCACCCTAGTTACATTGATTCAATCATATATTACTTAGTTTAGGAGAGTTAATACAGATTATCAAAACTAGCGATTAAATACATACTGACTTGTATTAATTTCATCTGATATGGAGGAAGGTCTAAGCCAACACATTAAACTAATACTTCACTACTATTTAATCTTGGTAATCAAGGGAGAGACCCCTATAACCAAATATGACCAAAAACTCATATAACAATCAAAACAAGAAATATTTCTTACTAGGTCGTTCTTAAGAATCTACCAAATTTTAAATCAATCAAAGTCTTCTTCTTTTTTTCGAATTTTAAAACTATGATCAATTTGATTGAAAAAGTTATTTGATCAAGATAGAATTTAATTATTTTTTTCGTTCGAAAATTCTTATCACATATCAACATTTGTGAAATAGATACACGAATAAAAAACAAAGAACAAAATTCTAAAACTATTTACATTATCTGAATACTATTTTTCAAAAATCAGCATGTTTATGTATACATTGAACATTAAAATTCAAAACACATCTCATGGATATCCATGCATCTTGAACGATAAATTTTAATGAAAAATAACTACTCATGCAACATACATATGTGATGTCATATATTCACTCCAACAAATTTAGAACAAAAGCTAACTCAGATGGAGAGTACTATATGTTGATTTATGCCAAGTGAATATCATTATCCCTAGATCATTAATCCAATCAAATATTACTCTGATAGGGAGAGTCAATACAGATCATCAAAACTAGAGATTAGCTTTTAATGACTTGTATTAATTTCATTCGATATTGAGGAAGGTCTAAGCCAACACATGAACTAAATATTTCACTAAAATTTAGTTATGAAGACCATTGAGAACAATCTCTATCACCACTGTATCATAGGTGAATAATTTTTATTAAAATTAATTTTCAAGACACAATTTTTTTTATCCAAAAACATCATATGACCGACTTCAAATTACAAATCACTGTATAACAATGAGTATTCTTAATTTGATTGTTTGTGATGAACCTACCGAATTTCAGATCAACCAGAGTTCAAAAATAATATTTATCTCCAAAGCTATAATCAAATTCAGATTCAAATGATTTAAGAAAAATAATCAGATCCATATTCTTATCATGTATCAATTCATGTTAAATTACCATTAGTAATCATGTTCCAAATTTTAACATTAGCATAACTGACATAAAGAATGATCTTATCATAATCAAAACAAATTTTAATCCGACAAACTATCTAAAACCCATCTATGATTTTCGATAGAACCATCAAATTTCAAGTCAACCAGAGATCATAGAATTCATGACCACCTAAACTATGACCGAATTTAAAAAATAACTGTTTTAGGCATAGTTAAAAATTAAAATAACTTGATTCAGATTTTCATTCTTTTCTAATAATTATCTCATGAGCATAAGACATATGTTGTGTCCTTCCTTTGGCTAAGACACTCAATACCTTCTTATAACAAATTATTCTCTAAATTAATACACTTGAGAATCCAAGATATTATGTTTCTCTCTTTTGAGTGAAAACCTCGATATCTCTTCTTATGAATTAATTAAGCATTACTAGTATTTTAAGGTAAATCACCATTTACGTAAATAAATACTTACCATTAATATTCACTTAGAATAATTTATACATGCTGAATTGAGGATGTTCTAATGACTCAAATAAATAGATCATTTTAGTGAATCCTATTTATTAATTATAATTCTCAATTCATGTATTACAAAATATATTATCACATGTATAAAGTCTAAATAATTTTCAACGATTTCAAATAAATAAATCACTTAAGTGATAACAATTTACTAACCAAAAAATTCTTAATTTATACAAATTGATATATATATATAGAGCGATAGGGAAAGCTTATAGAGGGGGGGGGGGGGGTCTTACTACGACAAGCGAAGCCAGGGTTCCCTTTGTTCTAACATTCGACCATAGAGGTCAGTGCTGGGAAAGTATATATATATATATATATATATATATATATATATATATGTAATGAATAATATGCTCAAATAATTATTGAACAAAAAGAAAAAAAAATCCAATTGACCTGAACAGTGACTGCCACCGCCACTTAATAAGGTTTGGAGTCAATAATTAATCAAGAACAAATTTTATAAGGTTAAAAATATATATTTTACAACCAGTTCAATGATAATTTGTTCATCAACAACCTCTATGGTTCCCTTTCTTATCAAGATTTGCAAATTTGATGGATTAATAAGAGACAACCCTAAAAAATTGCAACTAGCTGCCGATAAAAAAAATCAATTATATGTGCAGACGTTCTTACTTTCATTTATTAAATAAAAAAAATTCATTGAACTTTAACTTTTCTTTTAACAGATGAAAAGTTTTCAATATGGGTTTCATTAATTTAAAAATAAATTACTTCGAATAATCATCAGGACAAGTGTTTGTTGTTGCTGTCCATTCCCACGTGAATGTTAAAAACTGTCGTCAACGCGTTTTGCCCTCTTGATCTTCTCTCAATTTAAGAACCTACGTACTTTAGCCAACGAATCAACAAACTTCAAGTTTCATCCGATTCGTGATAAAAATATATTTACCAAATACGAATCATACACACAATTGCACATACATATATTTTATGTTATCTATAAAGATGTAAGAATGACTCTGATACGAATTTTTAGAAAACTATATGCACAACGGAAGCATACCAGAATCATACAACTTACACGAATAATAGACAACACATAGTTTATGCTAGAACAAGTACAATCATGTTAGAGCACATAAACTTTCTAAAATTTAATTCAAGAATTACCTCTTGAAGCGTGAGCATATACCTTGAAGTGAATCCACAAGCTAGTCGACAAGCTAGAACCTTCAAGCAAATCCACAAGCTAGTCCACAAACTGGACCACAGTTCTACGGTCTTCTACAGTGATTCAAAGTTCACTTCCGAACTCTATCAATACTTGGGTGGGCAAGTATTTTATATAAAACTTCATCTTTTCAAGAGTTAGAAGAATCTCTATTTATAGAGATTTCTTCCTAGTCCAAGGAGGAGAAGGAATACCATGTCTTTCCTTAGAATAGAAAAAGACATGTACATCTCTCTTTCCTTAGAATAGAAAAAGTCATGTCCTTCTCCCTTTCCTTAGAATAGAAAAAGCAATATACTTCTCTCTTGCCTTAGAATAGAGAAAGATACATACTTCTTCCTTTTCCTTAGAATAGAGAAAGACACATACTTCTCCCTTTTCCCTTTAGAATAGATTCTGAGTTCTAGTTAAATATGGGCACAACAGGGACCACATAATTAATTACTGAGGCTTCCTATTATGGAAATAATTCCAAAATAATTAATTTGAATTATTCTTACCATAATAAATTACAAATCATTCCACTAGAAATTCGTAATTGCACTCCTCTATATATATTTTGAAATTCCCCATTAAACACATATGTAATTCCCCATGTTAAGATTAAAGATACTAATCAATAAATTAAATGACGAATTTAATTCAATGATCAATTTTCTTTAGAGCATTGCTTAAATTATTTCATTTGTCGGATTCATAAATCCACTTGCAAGGTTTGACACGATGAAAACTTATAAGCTTCTCAAAAAGACATATCATCAATCTCTATACCGAGACATGAATTCCGTCAACTAACTTATTATTTCACCAATATATGTTATTATCATCCAATCTACCTGACATATTGACCCATCTTAGAATCTCACCTTTTAATAAATCAAAACGATAATTAACATATACAGATCATAATCACGATTAAGAATATAAGTATATTTAATAGTTTAGAGAATATGCTTTTGTCAGTCAGTCTAAAGCAACTATCTCTACTCGGTCCCATTCAATACATACAAAATGCACTAGCACAAGAAGTTGGAACTATACCATTTTCATAATCAAGATAAACTACATATAATCTTGTGCTACAATCGTACCGATGGCATGTCTAATTCCCATCTTAGATTGTGAACAAAAAACTTTATACTTATAAGAACCGATGATTTAATCTTCTGTGTATAAGCTAAAACTCTATACACTAAATCATCTACTATATAAGTAAACATACACCATAAACGAATATATGATCTATTAAAAATGAATCAATAATTATTCTATAATAAATACTATATCTAAACACATGGTTAATAGTATATATCCCAACACTAAAATGACATTTTTCTCTCTAAAAAAAGTGACATCTCTCTACAGCTTTAGCTGGCACCAATTGTGAATTAATTTGCTCTGGTTAATTAAAATATAAAATTAGCATTCGAACGTACAATTACATTAAAATGTTCGACTTTATTCTATTTGATATATAATTTCAAGAATTTAATTCATCAAATTATTCATATTCTATTTTGATATAAGCAATTTCTCTCTTTTCAATCACAACTTTTAATTATTTTTTTCCATTATCATTAATATCATTAGTCAAATTAACATAAATTGCTTCCATTATTCCTAATATTATATAAATCAATTAACAAATCAAATTTTATGTCTAGTTAAATTGTGTTAAGTAAAGTGACAAGAGAGAATATAACCCATTTTTGTTATTTTCGATCGATATTCGATACATCAATACATATACATGCTTTGAAACTCGATTAGTTAAGCTAGTGTTTGATCATAAATTTCAAAATATTTTTCTAGTTTTGAATGAAGTTTCAATATGTATTTTGCCATAACTTTTGGAAACTATATTTCCCTCTTTTTTTTTTTTATTTTTTTTTTAAAAATAATCATGAAACAAGATTTATACTCATAAGTTTTGAAAATTATTTAAAATACCATAAGTTTGACGCAAAAATATTATTTTTATAATGAACTAGATAATATATTATTAAAAAGTCATAACAAGATATTTTAATAAAACTAATACTAACAAAATTACCAACTATTACATTCTGTCAAATTACAATTAGTTACAAAAATTCATCAATACAAAAATAAATAAATTATAATAACGATAACAACTAGTTCTTCTTTAAATTTTTTTTATATACTCTACGAACAATCTGTTCAATAAGAATGCGTTTAATGAAGGAGTAGTCAGTAGATAAAATTATAATTCATGGGTTCTTTTACAAATATAAAATTTTGAGGTAAGTTTCAAATTTTTTAAGAAACTTAAAAATTAGATTTTGACCCAAAATCACTTTTACTAGATTTTGGGATCTTGAGTTTTTTGCCAAAAATTGAAAACAATTATAGACAAACAAATATTGTCAAAAGAATTTCAAAAATTACTTGTAATATGTATAGTAAAACGGGTCCTATCAAGCTAGAGAAGAGCAAGATTATAATGTGTATATTGCAAATTGCAATGTTGTACCTTATGTACTGATTTTATTCTTAAAAAATGTCATTTTCTCAAATCACATGGGCTTGGACACTTGTTTGTACTTGTATATACTTGTATCCCTTATCTACCATATATTCTACATTAATTTCACATATTAATTACATTCTTTTCTTCTACATTAGTATATTGTTGCTCATCTACATTTATTCAAGGAATCCTAAATCCTGATAGCTAAGCTAGGTTGCACTTTGTAGAATTTTTCTAGCAACTCCCTTTTTTCATTGATATAAACTTTTAAAAAAAATCAATCTAACTTCTGGTTTAGTTATCCATAATTAAGGGGTGTTACATGACCCACATACCCATTAAATTATTAAAAAATTGACATAAATAATCGCACAACAAAATAATAATCTTTATATATATATATATATATATATATATATATATATATATATATATATAATATAATATACATTTGGCTAGCAAACATAATTAATTTTAACCAATCACTCTTTTTCTTTTTTAATCTAAAGATTAACCAATCAGTCAAATATGTAGTTTGCCTTAATTATTCCTCCACATAAAACCTTAGAGCTAGCCTATATAAATACATGTGTATTTAAGATTAAAAAATTCCATGGTTAGGACTTACCCATAAGATCTTGTCTCTACATATGAGGAATTAGGTGACACAAGTCTGAAATGATTTATATCTATACTAATGCTTATGATTTATTTTAAATCATAAATTTTAAAAGTATATTTTAAAATTAAAGTTTGAAAAATTAATCTAAATTTTCAAAGCATATCTCCTTTTCATTGATAAACTTTGAAAAAATTAGAGAAAAGAAATAAAGTCACCACTGAAGTTATTTCTAATTTTCAAAAAGATATCTTAACTTTGTGGGTGTCCTATTACCCCATTAAATAATTTAAGAGTGTTATAAATATCCCACTTTTCACCCAACCTCAATTGATGTAACGACATGTTCCCGTCGTTATGGAAAAGCTAATGGGGAAAGAATTTGGGCCAGAAAACTTTTGAGTAGTGACTTGGAAATTTCTAGCCTAGGCCAGACTTGGACGAAATCTGAGTCAGGTGAGGTTTAGGGCAATCTGGTAATGGATGGGGGATTTAGTTATGAATTGGATCACATGAGTGGATAGCCAAGACGTTAAGGAGCCCGTACGGCTTTACGAAATCGAATTCGGGGGAGTACAACTCCGGAAACTAATCTTAGCGTGAACGGATAATTTTTGAACGTCAAAGGTTGAAGGTGTATTGTGAAATGGGAGTTTGGAACTCAAATTTTGACTTTCTGTCTCCGTGCAAGCTGCTGGGGCGGGGCCGCTGTGGCAGGTTGGGTCCCGCTGTGGCGGGACAGTCGCGACTTAAATCCGGTAAAAACCCCAAAAATGTTATTTTCTACAAACCTTCGTTCTTGAGAGCTAAGAGACGACCCAGGGCAAGTTCTTGACAGTTTTCCACCACTTCTAACGCTAAAGGTAAGATTATTACTCCCTAATCCATTTTTTGATCCGTAGAACTTAGATTCTTGGGTAATTATCATTGGGGGGGGGGTGACCTGAAGTTAATGGTGGGAAAAGCCCTAATTGAACATTAGGATCTTGAGTTTGGCCATGGATAGATAGATTGATTATTATCCGGGTAAATTAAGCCTTGTTTATTGATCCTTGCGTTAATTGATTGTTTTTAGACCAATAACAAGTTGAACGAATCCAGAAAGGGAAGACTCAAGTGTCTTAGGAGGATTCAAGCTTGTTTTCGAGGTAGGTGATGGTTTGTTTTCATGTTTCTGTGATATATGTCGGTAATTGCTTCGTTGTAATGCATGCATGTATGTGAATGAGTCACTATTGATCAAACCTAATGAAATGAGTATGAATGAATAATTGTATGCCATGAATCAACACTTGATTGTATGATTATGAGTATGTACATTATGAGTGTGAATGTGATTGTGGTTGTGTTGATTGGATCGGGTGTCACGTTCCAACATATACATTGGATCGGGTGTCACGTTCTGACACATACATTGGATCGGGTGTCACGTTCCGACACATACATTGGATCGGGTGTCACGTTTCGACACACTAATTGGATCGGGTGTTACGTTCTGACACACTAACAGTTTGGGCGTGGGTTCTATGAGAGGACCATTGTACTGTTGTATCTACTTGTTATTGAGAATGTGGAATTATACATTGCTCCTGAATTGATAACTGGTTTATATATATATTCTGTATATGTATCTGTTTACTGTGTTGTGATTGCTGGTATATGTTTTGCTTACTGGAATAGTCGCGTGATCCTACCAGTACATTGTGGTTGTGTACTGATACTGCACTTGCTCGTTCTTTATTGAGTACAGGGCATCTTCAGGCGACTACTGATAGACCTCAGCTAGGAGATCAGTAATCGAGACCGGATTTCAAGGGTGAGCCAGTTCTTTCAGGCTGCCATGGAGTTCTTTATTTTGTTTAGTCCATTCTCTTCGGACTCAGACTATTGTTTAGATATTTCTTATGTTTGGTTGGGGTTGTACCCCTTCTTCTTAGACTTGTTGCACTTTAGATGTTTTGGTACAATGACTTTCAGTTCTAGGGGTTAACTTCCGCAATAGTTTTGGTAATTGTTTGTTGAACTTCGGAGTTTATGGGAACTCCATACTTCTTAGACATTTAAACCTACTTTCGTATCTTTAAATGTTTTAGTTTTCGTTGAGTTGCTTAGTTGAGTTGTAGTAGTGGTTCTCCCACCGGAGGGTTAGTGTGGGTGCCAATCACGACGGTCTCGATCGTGACAAAGTTTGTATCAGAGCCCTAGGTTCGTTGATCTCATTGTACCAAAACGAGTCTAGTAGAGTCTTGCGGAACGTTACAGAGACGTCTGTACTTTTCTTCGAGAGGCTATAGGAGTTTAGGAAATCTCTCATTTCTTCTTCTCCTTTCGTGTTATTACTTGAATCCAATTGGTATCTAGGTGATACAAATTGATATCTTTCCTCCTTCACTCTATGGTCAGAACTAGAGCAATAGAAGTGGTAACACCAACACTAACAATAGAGGATGTGTCCCTTCAATTAAGGACGTTCCTCCGATTCAATGTGGGCATGTAATGACTAGTGAAAAACATGAGGTTTTTATTATGTTCTTAAGGCTGAGACCTTCATTCTTCATGGGTACTGAATCTGAAGATTCTTATGATTTTCTTGTTGATTGTCATGAGCTACTTCATAAGATGGATAAGGTAGAGTGATTTGGTGTTGAGTTTATGTAAACCAGTTCAAGGGAGACGCCAAAATGTGGTGGTGGTCTCATGTTGAGTACCAACTAGTAAATGCATTACTCATGACTTGGGAAACATTTTATAGCCTTCTTTATGGAGAAGTATATACCATGAACTTTGAGGGATGGGAGGAGAGATGAGTTCCTGAATATAGAGAAATATAATATATTTGTTGCAGTCTATAAGGCCAAATTTTATGTTTCATCCAAATATGGTACTCTACTACGATTTCCTAGATTGAGTGTATATCAAAGAGGGTCATGATACGACTACTCCAATAGCAGCGATGCTTACTTGGTTAAGTTATTAAGTGTGTTACAATTGTGGAGAACCTGGATATATGAGGAGAGATTGTCCCCATCCGTGCATGTCTGACCCCGTGCCGCAGCAGACCAGAGCAGTGGTACCCGCGGGTAGCGGTAATAATAGCAGAGGACGTCCACAAGGTGGGCGAGGAAGGAATCAGCGAGGCCGTGGAGGCTGTGGAAATGGTAATGCAGGTAGAGGAGCAGTTCAGCCAGGCAAGGAGGTTGCCCGTCAAGATGACAGGGCTCAATTTTATGCCTTTTCGGGCAAGATCGAGGCTGAGGCGTCTGATGCAGTGATCACAGGTACTATTCTTGTCTGTGACCGGATGGCTATTGTTTTTTTTTATCCAGGTTCTACTTATTCATATGTGTTAGTTCAGTTTGGCTTGAGATTTGATGCGGTTTGTGATGTGCTTGATGCCCCCATCCATGTTTCTACCCCAGTTGGAGAGTCAGTCATAATCACCCATGTATATCGTGTTTGTTCTGTTGTGTTTATGGATTTTCAGACTTGGGTTGATTTGGTTATTCCGGATATGACTGACTTTGAAATAATCTTTGGCATGACTTGGTTGTCCCCCTATTATGTTGTGCTTAATGGTAATGCTAAGTCGGTAACTCTAGAGATCCCGGGTAGGGAAAGGTTAGAGTGGGAAGGGGTGTACAAGCCTAAGCCAGCTAAGGTCATATCTTTCGTGCGGGCTAGGAAATTGGTGGAGCAGGGGTGTTTGGCGTAATTGTCTCATATTCGGGATGTTGAGGTCGAATCTCCCTCTATTGAGTCTATTCCTGTGGTGTCAGAATTTAGAGAAGTGTTTCCTACCGATTTGCCTGGTATGCCTCCGGATAGAGATATAGATTTCTGCATTGACTTAGAACCTGGCACTCACCCCATCTCTATTCCTCCTTATCACATGGCTCTGGCAGAATTGAGAGAGCTTAAAGCTCAAATCCTAGAGCTTCTTGTTAAAGGTTTTATCCGTCCTAGTGCTTCCCCGTGGGGTGCTCCTATCTTATTTGTTAAAAAGACGTATGGTAGTATGAGGACTGGTGATTTATTCTTAAGCCATAAAAGAGTGGATTGATACCGAAATGACAAGCTTATGGATAAAGAAAGTCCCGTTGAGTATACTTGAGTGAAGGCAATCGAAGATTTTAGAAAGAAAGTGTGTATAAAATTTGGGTTATTCCTTTGAATTTGATGGGTATACCTGAGTTTGAGGTGTCATGTCGATGAAAAGGTTGACTTCGTAGTGATATCCAAGGCTAACTGATCATAATGCCCCCATCCATGTTTCTACCCCAGTTGAAGAGTCAGTCATAGTCACTCGTGTATATCGTGTTTGTTCTGTTGTGTTTATGGATTTTCAGACTTGGGTTGATTTGGTTATTCCGGATATGACTGACTTTGATATAATCTTCGGCATGACTTGGTTGTCCCCTTATTATGTTGTGCTTAATGGTAATGCTAAGTCGGTAACTCTAGAGATCCCGAGTAGGGAAAGGTTAGAGTGGGAAGGGGTGTACAAGCCTAAGCCAGCTAAGGTCATATCTTTCGTGCGGGCTAGAAAACTGGTGGAGCAGGGGTGTTTGGCGTAATTGTCTCATATTCAGGATGTTGAGGTCGAATCTCCCTCTATTGAGTCTATTCCTGTGGTGTCAGAATTTAGAGAAGTGTTTCCTACCGATTTGCCTGGTATGCCTCCGGATAGAGATATAGATTTCTGCATTGACTTGGAAACTGACACTCGCCCCATCTCCATTCCTCCTTATCGCATGACTCTGGAAGAATTGAGAGAGTTTAAAGCTCAAATACATGAGCTTCTTGATAAAGGTTGCATTCGTCCTAGTGTTTCCCCGTGGGGTGCTCCTGTCTTGTTTGTTAAGAAGAAGGATTGTAGTATGAGGACTGGTAATTTTATCTTAAGCCATAAAGGAGATGATTGATACCGGAATGAAAATATTATGGATAAAGAAAGTCCCATTTAGTATACTTGGGTGAAGGCAATTGAAGATTTTAGTAAGAAAGTGTGTATAAAATTGGGTTAGTCCTTTGAATTTGATGGGTATACCTGAGTTTGAGGTGTCATGTAGATGAAAAGGTTGACTTCGTAGCGATAGCCAGGGCTAACTGAGCATAATGGTAATAAGAGTTCGTGATGGATTATGATGGGATGCAACTATATAATAAGATTGTTGGTTAAGCGAATTTTGTATAGTAATTACGACTTGCGAGTATCTAAGGTTGTGGTTTTCTAATATTTAGTGAGTAACGTGGTTGTATGAAAAGTTTTAAGAGATAGTGGGACACCAGTCTAATAGAATTTAAAAGAGCTAGAGTCAAAATGAAGAAAAAAATAAGTGGGATGTAGTACAGCCTTTAGAGAGAGGCGTGAGAAGAATATTTTATTTGATTGCAAAGGCTAAAGAGGTATCTTCAGAGGGGTAGATAATTGGGTTCGGAGACGCGTGATTTCATTTATTTTGTTGTGGCTATGGTAATAGTGTCACGGGTCCATTAGATTGGTTAAAAACTATTGAAAAAGACTTGAGAAAGGAGTGTACGAACATTAGCTCGAGTGTGATGATAAGTGCTTTGCTTTTGTTTTTGAGTTTAGTAATGAGCATGATTGAATTTTTTGCAAAAGATATTGTAAGATTGATGGAGAGGCGATCAATGATAAGCGAAGATCCACGAATTCATAAAAATCTTCAAGGTATAAGCTAATGTTGATGGATAAGGGGATTGTGTTATACAGTTGAATTTACAATTCATATTTTTCAATGTAAGACTACATGCATGGTGATATATTTTTCAAGGTATGAATTTGCAAGATAAAAAATGATCAATTGTATCAGGTATTGAGCATTTGAAAGTACTTACACCAAGGTTGAGTCGTAAAGTTTATTACTGTTGATTGTTAAGTACCTAAGAAAGGTTTTCATTTAAAAGTGTTGGTTTATAGTAAGGTAAATAGTCGGAGTGTTATGATGGTTGTTAGTATTGAGAGTTTGGGCTTCAGTGGAATGATGTGAAGAGTATGTGGAGTCAAGTGAATGGAAATGGCTGGTATCGGCTCTTCGGAGGAAAACCTTTAGTGTTATTCAATATTTATTTTGTAAATTCTTATGTGACCATCTATTTCATTTTGTACATGGTTGTGAGTATGATTCACTAGCTATGCTTACGTGTGTTTTCAGTTTTGTGGGTGGATCCCTAGCGGTGAATCAGGTGTACCAATCCTGCGATGTTCTCTTGGTTGAAGGGGGATCATTGGGTCCAATTCTACTGTTCTTAAGGGTAATCTACAATCACAATTACTAATCTAGCATTTAGATAGTGTTGTTGGAGGGTTTGTATGCTTAGACATATCCCTCGATGAGTATTTGATGTCTAAAGATCAATTTTTTATAACTTAAGCTCATGGAAATTTATGTTGTGAGATGGAGATGTTGATAAGAACTATGATTGTTTGGGTATTATGAGTGTGTGTTGGTTGGTTCAGGTTCACCTCTAATTGTAGCGAGTATTGAATTAGGATTTTATCATGGTTATGTGAGAATGGATTCGTCCTGATGAATGTGTCAAGGTCCTTGATAACATGTTGCAGACGTGTGTACGATCAACTTTGGTGGTTATTGGGATATATTTTGTTGTTAGTTAAGTTTACATACAACAATATTTATCACTCAAGTATTGAGATTTAAGGCATTGTATGGGAGGATGTGTAGGTATTCAATTGGTTAGTTTGAGGCTGGAGATGTGAAACCTTTGTGGGTTGATTTGGTGAAGGATGCTCAGGATAAGGTAAGAAGCATCCAAGCTAAGCTTCTAGCAGCCCAGAGTCGACAGAAGAAGTATGCAGACCGTAAGGTAGGAGACATGGCATTTCAGGCCGGTGAACAAGTCCTTCTTAAGGTGTCACCCATAAAATGGGTAATGAGATTCGGCAAGAAGGGCAAGCTTAGTCCCTGATACATTGGACCATTTGAGATTCTTGACTGTGTAGGGCCAGTGGGTTATAGGTTGGCTTTACCTCTTAGCTTATCTGGAGTTCATTCAGTGTTTCACGTGTCCATGTTGAAGAAGTATCATGGGGACGGGGATTACATCATAAAATGGGACTCAATTTTGTTAGATAAAGACCTTCAGTATAAGGAGGAACCAGTTGCAATTCTTGATCGCGACGTCCGGTAGCTGAGGACCAAGGAGATAAAGTCCGTGAAAGTTCAATGGAAGCATCGTCCGGTTGAGGAAGCTACTTGGGAAACTGAGAAGGACATGCGAGACAAGTATCCCCAGTTGTTCAACGATTCAGGTACTACTCTACCCTTACTTTAGCCAGTTTTTCCTAGTTTATCACTCGAGGGCGAGTGATGGGTAAATTAGTATCTATTGTAATGACCTATTCCCGTCGTTATGGAAAAGCCAATGGGGAAATAATTTGGACTAGAAAACTTTTGAGTAGTGACTTTGAAATTTCTAGCCTAGGCTAGACTTGGATGAAATCTGAGTCAATTGAGGTCTAGGGCAATCTGGTAATGGATGGTGGATTTAGTTATGAATTGGATCACATGAGTGGATAGCCAAGACGTTAAGGAGCCCGTACGGCTTTACGGAATCGAATTCGGGCGAGTAGAACTCCCGAAACTAATCTTAGCGCGAATGGGAGTTTGGAACTCAAATTCTGACTTTCTATCTCCGTGCAAGCCGCCAGGGCGGGACAGTCGCGACTTAAATCGGGTAAAAACTCCAAAAATATTATTTTCTGCAAACCATCGTTCTTGAGAGCTAAGAGACGATCCAGGGCAAGTTCTTGACAGTTTTCCACCACTTCTAGCGCTAAAAGTAAGATTATTACTCCCCTAATCCATTTTTCGATCCGTAGAACGTAGATTCTTGGGTAATTATCATTGGGGGAGGGTTTTGACCTGAAGTTAATGGTGGAAAAAACCCTAATTGAATATTAGGATCTTAGGTTTGGCCATGGATAGATAGATTGCTTATTATCCGGGTAAATTAGGCCTTGTTTATTGATTCTTGCATTAATTGAGTGTTTTTAGACCAAGAACAAGATGAAAGAATCCGAAAAGGGAAGGCTCAAGTGTCTTAGGAGGATTCAAGCTTGGTTTCGAGGTAGGTGATGGTTTGATTTCATGTTTGTGTGATATATGTCGGTAATTGCTTCATTGTAATGCATGCATGTATGTAAATGAGTCACTATTGATCAAACCTAATTAAATGAGTATGAATGAACAATTGTATGTCATGAATCAACACTTGATTGTATGATTATGAGTATGTACATTATGAGTGTGAATGTGATTGTGGTTGTGTTGATCGGATCGGGTGTCACGTTCTGACACATACATTGGATTGGGTTTCACGTTCCGACACATACATTGGATCGGGTGTGTAACACCCCGCTATTCGAAAGAACTAGAAAGAACTAGAATTAGAAAGAAACTATTTTTGAAAATAATCAAATTTGGAAAGTTTGACAAAGTTAAGCTAAGCATGAGTTTTGGGTCAACTTCAAATGACCATAACTCCTAGCTCAGGGTGACTTAGGTGTGATACAATATACCGTAGGAAAGATCTTTGAATTATCTTTCCAACGCCACCGAGTTTGCCCATTTTCGAGTTTGTATGAGGGAGATATGCCCATTGAAAGTTGGACTATCTAAATAAGGAAAGTCAAAATCAGATTTTAGAAGGGTACTTTGGTCTTTTCACTACCCAATTAATTAATTCATTTTTGTTAATTAAGTTGGGATCTAAACTAATTTGGTTCAGTTTACGCTTCATCAAAATAAGTTAGGGTTTTGAGAGAAGAGAAAAGAAAAGGAGAAGAAAGGAGAAGAAGCAGTGAATCGTCAAGTTCTTGAAGCTAGGCTTGTGGATTTCGCCAAGGGTTAATCCCTACGAGGTATGTGAGATCACATAGCGTTGGGTTCATTCACCCACGCATAAATCATGATTTAATTCAATGAAATTATATTCTTGAAAGTATAGAAATTGAGTTCTTGATGGATTTTGTTGAAATTTCTATTGTGTTCTTGATTATTGAAGTTGTTGAGGAGTTCTTGAGTTAAATTCATGAAATTAGATGTGGTTTTGAGTGGATTCTTGCATGTTTTGATTATGCATTCGAATCTAAGTGTTTGGGGAAAGAACCAATTGAATCTAGAGGGTTTAGAGTTGAAAAACGACCAAGAGAATTCATCAAAATTCTAGGGAAAAAGGGGTGGGGCGCCGCGCCACTCAGAGCACCCCACAAAGTGTTCTGTAGTTTGGGCTCTGGGGCGCCGCGCCAGCCAGTGCACCCCATCCCCAGTTCTATAGTTTTGCCTCTGGCGCCCCGCGCTACTCAGAGAGCCAGGGACGCCAGGTCTTCTTCCCTTTCCCACTTCTTTCCATATGAGTTTCCTTGCAACGTACCTATGTTTTCTAGTTGATTTCTACACTCTAAGGTACGTCTAAACATCATGAAATCAACCATAAACATGAGATCATGAACCTTGAATCCATAGTTCAATTCAAGGAAAGTTAAGAGTCAAGTTAAGAGAAGTTCATAGAGTCTTCCAAGAGTCTTTCACAAATGTTTTAACTTTGTTTAAAGACTTGAGTTTTGAGTTGAGTAAAGAGTAAAGATTGAAGTTAATTTCTTAAAAATAGTATAACGGGACTATGTATTCCCAAAGAGTAAATGTTTACACATTTAAATAAGAAAGGAAACACCGATTTCCAACAGAGCCTTTGAGCTAGTTTTTCAGTCAAGAGTAAATGCTTTCACAATTAAGCAAGAGAGGAAACTTTGATTTCCAAGAGAGCCTTTGAGCTAAGTTTTTGAGCAATTATC